>MU795087.1:0-62005 GCA_027886305.1 Lentinula aff. lateritia
CAGGGAAATAGCTCAAGATTAGCAAGTAAAAGTGAGCAATGGTGAAAAGAAATGAAGTAGGTGCAAAATACTAAAAATGATGTGCACATGTAATACGCACCTGTGCAGAGCATCGCGGGTGATGATCTTTAATAATGAGGATGGACGAAAGGAAGAGAGTTGAAGTGAGAGAGTTGAAGTAAGAGAGGAAAAGAAAATGGAGCTCGAGACGCTAAGGGGCCGAGTCTCTGCACAGAGTCTTCGAATGGGTGTGATGGTGGTTCATGGCAGGAGCGACGAACTCACATCACGTGCATGTTCGAAGACTCAAGTTTGTCACACTCGTTCCGAGCTGACAAACTGCCAATCTTAACAGGGATGAATAATAACAAGTTTATGTAATAGATATATTTTCTTAATTACACTGGAATAAGGAATTGTAGATGAGAAAAGTGCAAGATGGGCTCTTGCTGCTGGGACGATGAGTACAATAATGTGTATGTAGGTACAATGAAGAAGATAGCATTGAAAAAAGATCACTTCACACAGTTTCAGGAGTGGCTTTTGAATTCCTTCTCAATTTCTTTATCCTCAATTTCTCCTGTCATTCCCCCAACATTGTGGCAGCCTCCATTCTGCATTGGGACTGGTAGGTGGATGCAAGATTGGCCATAGCTGATAGTGTATCAGGATGCTGTTCCCCAACAACCAGTCTCCTCAGCTCAAGCACCTCCTCTCCTAGTCTCTTAGCAGCATCATAATTGCCTTGGGACTGGTAGGTGAATGCAAGATTGGCCATGGCTAATAGTGTATCAGGATGATGTTCCCCAACATCCAGTCTCCTCAGCTCAAGCACCTCCTCTGCTAGTTTCTCAGCAGCATCATAATTGCCTTGGGACCAGTAGGTGAATGCAAGACTGGCCATGGCTGATAGTGTATCAGGATGATTTTTTCCCAATAATGTGTACATATTCAAAGCTTGAATCTCCCACTCCTCACATTGTCTCCAAAAGCCTGCATCCCTGAAAATCAAACCAATCCTGGAGGCAATATAGCTTGGAACCCCAATGTGTAATCGAAGATGATTAGCATGTGGTAGTAACTGCCTTCGGAATGCATAATCTGTTATCTTCTCACCCTCCGGAGTTGCTTGACCTAGGAGTAATGTTGTAGCTCTACTTGTTTTTTCCTCCTCTATTGGAGCCACTGTTACATAGGCACATGCATGAATGACAGTATGAAGTGACAATGTTTTAGTGTTGTTGTCATATGTTGCAATACACAGTTGAGCCAACTCATCCACTGTATCATACCAAGAGCTTTCCTTTAGAAATAGGGAGAAGAAATGTTTCAACAACTCCAATCCTGAATCTTCTCCACTAGGTTGGAGCCTCTTATGATCAGCTGCTGCATTGACAAATAATTGCACAGGAATGGCAGTATGGTGCAAGAAAGAACACATTTGTAGTAAATGTTGAGCTTGTGTACTGAGCTTCTCAAAGCTCAATATAAATGCACTGTACACACTTTTCGAGTACCCATCAAGTGATTTCATCTGATAATCAAGTGACTCCTTTTGTTTATTGTTGAGGACTGACAGATAGTCACTGAGAGTACATGTTTTGAATGCCTGTATGTATGCCCCGGCTGATGATACAGCAAGTGCATGACATTCAAATGCATCAACAATTTTGGATCCTTGTTCTCTGTTTGTATCAGAGTCCTCTATATGTGCATGTCCTAGCAGTAGTGTTATTGCATCTTCCTTGTATAGATCATTGACTGCAATATGACAACCTGGAGATGCCATTTGTGCTACTTCAAGGATGCGGCTGGTGATAATCACATTTCTATTTTTTCCCCTGGGGATATATTTATGCAAGTCAACCTTCTTGTCATCTGCATTGTCAAAAATGCAAAGGAAATTTTGAAACTTGCTTTCAAGAAAGGCCTGAGCCTTTTTTGGGTCCTCGCTCACACCTGCAGCTCTCCCAAGCTCTTTGAAATCTGCAATCAGTGAAGCATCCGATGTGGCATCAAAAAACCAGATATTGGAGAATCTCCACAGTTTTCTCTTGAGTTTCATATAAATACATTCATGAGACTCCTTACCTGTAATAATTTTGCTTGGCAAATTCCAGGACCAATTGTGTTTTACCAGTTCCTCCACTTGCTACCACAGTTACAATATGCTTCTCAGCCTTTGCAAGTTCTTTGACAGCATTGATAATGGTGTCAATCAACCTTGGATCTCCATCCTGCAATGCATGTGATGCAAAGTCATTTTTGATAAGCCCTGAGCTTGTCACAATAATTGGAATTTGAGGGAAGTTAGGAAAGTATTCTTGTAACTCAGACACCAAAGTGGGGTCTGCATCTTGCAAAAAAAAGCAAGGAGTTTGACTTGGGTGATTTTATATGCTCCTCCTTTTCTGCAAGTGATTTGCGCAATGCTTTGCTATTGCTAGCATCAAGCAGTATAAGAGTGTGGCTGCAAAAGGTCTGGTTAGCAACTGTTTAAACACCTATATCTGTGACTCACCCAGTTTGGAGTTCATCCACAAGCTCTCCCAGCATATCCTTGTTTATATAGGAAATTACAATTATAGGACATGCAAATATCTTTGCAAGTTGTTTCAAAGTATCCTGACGCCCAACAAAATGTTGACTAGGACTTGGACATGGGAAAACATCTGATACTGTAGCCTCTTGGTTTTGTTGCCTTGGTCCAGGATTTCTCAGAATTTCTAAAATTTCCTGGATATCCATATGGCTACCAACAGAAATGTAAGCCTATAAATAATTCATGAGATGCATCATGCATATTGGAAATAATATATGCTTACAAGGAAGTAGTTGAGGATTTCTTTGATTTTATCCATATACAACTGAGCTTCACTTGTCAGAACTCCCCATTGCAATATTGTGACAAAGGTATTGATGTCTTGATATTGATCTCTGGCAGTCTTCACCTGCTTAAGGCAGTTTTCTACTATGTTGAATGCCTCCTCAACAATAGTAGAAGGTTGTGCCTGTAGATGACTTTCAAAAGTTTCAAGCATTGCATCCATCTGCTGAATCTGCAACATTTTCCCACTTTTCCTTACAGTCCTTTGTTTCCTTTGTAGTGTATAATCAGTATAATGGCAAATTCAATTTTAATATGGACACACTTTGTATACATCCATTCCTTCCTTTATGGCTCCTGCTGCAATTTTGATGTAAGGTATGTTAGCTAAAACCCCCACAATCTCTCCCACAACCCCAAGCACCAATGACACATTGGATGTTATGCCCATAATTCTTGATTGTGACTGCGGAACTCCGGATCTACTGCCAGCATGCTCTGCAATCTTCGAACTTTCAGCTGGCATATCCTTTGTTGCTGTTGGCACTGTTTGCCCAATATCTACAGTTTCATGTGAGGTATCTGGAGTTTTTCTTGGTTGCACAGGGACGCAAAGAGGCAAATCCTCCACAAAGTCACCCCCAGCACCACAGCATAGGTAGTCACGCCATTTGAATCCTCTCACGTTTGATAGGCTATGAGCAGTTTGGATGGTGATGGTTGTAAGGAAAGGTGCGTTAACATGTTGTTGTGGGATGAATTGTCTACGTCTAGGGAAGAGAATTGGAATGTTGAACAACTCACACGTGGGGCTGGGCAAGTGATTGTCAATTGTCAGAGGGTTCAATGATACCAGTTAGTCTTCAGTAGATCGTGATGACCACCGAAATGATTAGAGCGATGCAGCAAGTTCGTTTGTGGGAACCTGTGTATACATAGAGTAAGTACTTGTCTGAGCATTCAACGGAACATTGGTGATAACATTACAGCAACGCACGCACTCCTCTCTCCTTAGATACTTGGAGTCTCCCTCATCCCCATAGACATCACTCCACCCCTTTCTGTTGACAGTAACGCCATACACTGAGTGGATAGTACACCGAAGTCCCACAAGGAACGTGAACGGTCGGTCAACGAGGAATGAATACATTAATGCTGGGCAGAGGAGAATTATCCAATTCATGTGAGGGGTGCGGAGGGAAATTCGACTGGATGAGGAGGAGGAGGGAACGAGATAAAAGCGCCGAACTTGAAACGAACCCGGGGCAGTTGTGATTGTTGCTTGTCGGGTGCTTTGATGGTAAATGTGTGTCAACACCAAAATGAATCCACCGATAGGTATGTAGACGCAGCTGGTGGAGGAAGAGGTGGAGAAGGTGGTGGTGGTTGAGGAGGAGGGAAGAGAGCTTGTGGCTAACTCGCTCAATAGAATTGTTCAACAAATAAAACGCGCGGAGAAAGTAATCGGGATGCCGAAAGTCTCTGACCAATGTAAACATTGAACGTGTTTTTTGAAACTAAAGATTCCATCGCCGCAGCAGCCCGAGTGCGTCTTTGGGGACATATCCTGTAATCGAGGTTAGTAGTGTATAACGGGGGATATGATACGTTCCACACCTTGTACTTCCAAGCTTATGATTGAGCTCTGTCCAGCTAATTAGCAGCGACCCAGTAGCTCCTACCTGACTCTTCACATACTAGAGTCTTCCCCATCTTCACCTCAACCCCGGGCCCTCTCCGTCAATAGTACACAGACAAACCATTAGGAACGTGACAAGTCATCGAGGAATTGGTGGTTAGAGCGGTCTGGAGAATGGGTGGAGCATATGTCGTGGAGTCCAATTACGAATCGCAAAAACTGGTGGAAGAGGACACTGAAACCCTGTGCACTAGCTCGGGATGTTGTTTGTCCAATGAACTATGGGAACACGCCGACTTCACACCGTACACCGAGTGTGATGGATAATGGCACATTGTTGAACGATCCACTACGCAAGTATAAGAAGAACTCATGGATAATTTGGAATGTTCTTTGGACGGAGCGCGCCGAAAACCAACTTGGAGCATACTAGGCCTTGTAAATTGTCAGAATGTATCCGGAAACGCAGCAGCTTTGTCTGAGAAACTATGAGGTCTGAAATTCGGAACGCGTGTGGTGTGAACGTTATTGCAACGCACCGTCTAATTGATGCTCTCCAGCTTTTCGTAGCAGGTTAACGTCACGCGCGTGATCTTCCCGGGCGCCACGTGGCGCTGTTCTTGACACGCTCATTGACTTTGACATCTTTGAACGAGTTCTCATTCTTGCAGTTTCCTGTATCATTTATGGCTCGCTCAAAGAAAGTCGAAAATGGACATACAACCAGATCATTGAGTCCAGCAGCTCCGTCTTCACCTGACAAACCAACTGGCCCTCTGAGCATCATCATCGCTCCCGAAGACCGCGAAGTCATAAAAGTCAACAATGCGAATGTCACAGAACTAAAAAATGCCTGCGATGATGCAGTGAAACGTGTAGGTTTTGCCCTTGAGCTCTCGGAATTTAACCTAAACTGGACTTCAGTACCTTTCCCGCCCAGAACTATTCAACCAAATCCATCTCCATACAGACGTCCGATTGGGTTTGGGATGGGCAAGTGTTTTCGTCGCCGGAGGCACAGCGTTCTACGGATATAAATTCGATTTTGAGAAATCAAAGCCGGTCGTATGGGTGGGGCTGATACTGTATGTTTGGGTCGGGTCCCCGTACGAACTCCAGCCGTTGATTTTTCTTTTCAGCTATTTCTTCTTGACACTCGTGCAATCTCTCTACGCATACTTCATCGAGGGTGAGATCGTCTACGTAGGCAAGCGCAAGACGTTTTCTCGACGGGTAAGTGCTTCAATTTTGCGTGTCTTTTGTCGCACGAGACCTCGATTTACGTTTCTTTTTGCAGATTGTATCTGAGAGGATAACGCTGACATCACAGACGACCCCCGCCAAGGCATCGACGCCACCCTCTTACAACCTCTCCATATCATATGTTCGCTCTGCCAGCAACGGAAAGTCTCTGCTTGCCAAGGGTAAAACTCAGAGAGTGGAAGGCTATAATGCCTTTTTTGACGAGGAGGGTACTATGGACCAAGAGCGGTTCGAGAAGTGGGTCGGAGAACTTGTTGAGGACGCAATGGAAGGAAAACAGTCATGATAAATTCCCTTTCTTTCCTTTTTTGGGACTTCGTGTTATGGTGAGTTCTTCATACATTTTCCACTGAACCTTCTTGCTCATGCTGTAACTTTCAGCTTGAACGATATGATACTATGTATTCACCCGTTTGCTACATTGATTCTCCTGCAGGCGCCTTGTCCTGTTGTACGAACGATCCTTGATTTTCTGCACCATATATAACTATTTCCCAATCAACTTAGCTTGTGTGGGTGAATCTCATTAAATACAATCGACGTTCTGAACATTGGATATCTAATAAACTGCCGGTGCAGAAATTCGCAAGTACGCCAAGGCCAAATGGTCATTGTTGGGTTACAGCAGTCAGTATATTACAATTCGTGGCACTCAGCCATCTGTGAGGTACATATTCAAAGACCGAACAAAGCTTTTAATTTCTGCTTCCTTGGCTTCTCAGCCTCTTCAAGAACGTGTCTCTTGTGTTCCAACCGCTTAATTCTATCAGCCATCCTCTGCAATGACTCTGCGTCTGCACCTTCCTTCTTCATTGTCTCCTGACGAAGCTTCAACAGACGAATTGCAGAAGTAATGTAGCCAATGAAGCTCCCGGACAGAGCGAGCTGGTTGTACTTTTCGCAAAGTTCGGAAAGCTGCTTCTCAAGATCAACGATCTCCTTCTCGAGGGCAATGATGTTCTTCTCCACGCCCTCCATTACTATGGCTATCCGGTCTGCCTCCGTTTTAGCCTCATCATAACGCCTTTTCGCATCCTCGTCGACTACCTTGCCTGACTTTATTCTCTTCACCCACTTGGAGCGATAATGTTGGTGGTCTTCGGCCAGGTGATGACAGATGGTACAGACACGTTTGAGACCAGTGCCGGTTGAGTTGTAAAACGCGCTGCAGTTGCTACCAAGAGTCGCACGATCGAGAGTAAACCCGACACCACAGCCTTCGTGACAATTGCTGTAACAGTTCCCGGCCACACAGAGCGTGTTGTGCTCAGAACCGGTATTCTCGTGCTCGTAGAATGGAGTGTTGATAATCTCCTCGTACTTTTCGTTGATTTTCTTTCCCTATAGACGTCAAATGGCAGTTTCTAGTGTCATAGTCAAAAAATCAAAAGCTGTAAATTACGAACCTGCTCCTGGGCAGCTTTATCCGATTGAAGCTTTTTGAGTCCGTTGCGTGTAGTTTCCGTCTGGTCCATGCGTGCAATAACATTGGATATAGCAGCTTCGATATCGGTCGACATGATGTAGAGATCGTAGATGCTGTTCGTCGGCTGAACCTTGCACTTGTCCAAGAACTGGAAGACCTGACCAAGCATCTTCAGAGCCTTAGTATAGCTCCGATGTACACCCTCGTCCATTTCCTGCAAGATCTCTTCATCAACTGTTGGAGGATCCTGCGCAAGCTTCTCTTGGTACTTGGTCCATTGTGCAAACGGATTGTTGATAGACCATATCTTGGCCTTCCTGAGCTCCTCAGGAAGTGACTTTCGTTCAAAATTGAACGACGTGGGGTCAGAGACCATGGTGAAGATGAACGCGATGTTGTCGACGATGGAGTTGGGAAACATGCCAGAGATGGTCGTTAACGCATATTCAGTCGCAGCACCTAGTCGAGCAAGAGTCCCATTGGCAAGGATGATGACGGCGTCGATAACCTCGAAATGCTTTTTGACAGCATTGGCGATGGCGGCTTTATGTTCATTATCCATGTCGATCCCGCGAGTGTCAGCGAGCCCGGGAGTATCAAGGATGTTGACCTCGTTTCCATTGGCGCATGGAATGGTGTAGAACTCGGGAACGTTGGTCTGACTACCAGCCGAAGAGCCACCTCGCTCGCTTTTGGCTTTATGGGTGGCCTTGAAGTCCTCTAATTTGATACCCGCGCAGACGTTTGCAAGCAAGTCTAACATGGCGGTCTTTCCGACACCAGTCTCGCCGATGAGGACCAGATTGATCGTGCGCTTGACCCAAGGCGGTTGGATGGTCATCGGCCTAGTAGTCGGAGTTCTGCAAACAAACAATTATTAGATGGACTCGAGGATTAGAGTATCGAGACGACTTACACTTCCGATTTACCACCAGCAACAGTAGCATGCGCAATGGAAGCGCCAGTCGGTCTATGAAGAGGGTGAGAAAACCAATCAGGGGAGTCTGTAAGTTTTCGGACGTACTTGAGAGTGACTGATTGAGACATGAGTAAGGATATGGAATCGACAAGCTGACTATAATCCCCGATGTGCTTCAAGGCTGCTTCTTAAAGGCTCAACTTCTGGAGTCTTATTTAATTTCCAAGTCCGTGTCTTACCCCACAGGGCGCCTGTCAATCCGTTGATAGGTTCTGTGGCTCTGTCTGGGCTCTGTAGATTGTCGATGAAAATTTGCCGATCTGTCGGTAAATTATCTTCTGCGCCCCAGTAGGTTACATTAGGCCCCTCCAATTATTGGGAGTAGTCCTGGAAGAGTACACGGAATGAGCGATAGAAGTTCCATCGACCAAGCAAGAGGCAGGGAAAATTAAAATGAGATTCGAAGCCCCGATTCAAGCCATGAATGGTTTTATCTTCTGCGTAGGTAGAAGTGACATATGGACTCCCTTCTGCACCAAAGTGAATACGAGGGCTCCGACGAGGATACAATGTTAGCATAAGGATGTGCAAAGTTATCTGTCGTTGCGTGGAGTCTCATGGAGCTGTGGATGGATTCAGGAGTATGCATCGTTCACATGTCCACCCCATGTTCTCTCTGTAGTTGTTTCTGAATGCTGAGGCTGGATCAGGCATGTTCAAGCATAGCATTCGATATTGAGAAGCTAAGTACATGCGGAGACCTGACATGGACGATTAATTATTACTGTCGTAGTCAGATAGTTAGTACTATAGATCACTCAGGAAGGAACAACGGCGCACTGGCTCGCACTGGTATACTTCGTTCCTGGCAGGACCTGACTTGTATATTTCTTCAGGTCGGAAATGGACTTTTGCCGTTACTTGAGTAAGACTTCAAGCGAAGTAGATGAACGGAGTCATGAAACTATACACTTTACCGTACGGCGTAAGCGAACGTCGAAGTCTGGAAGGAGAAAGCGCGGAGGTCCAGGCTCCAAGTTTGAAATCTAATCTTATCTCACAATATCGGCAAATTGGCCTTGCCACATTGCTGGTGAAGTTTTCACTCGGCTACTATGTATGCTATCGTTCGTTGAACCTTGCTTCGCTCTTGAAACTTGACCTCAAAGTGCAATGATAATCCCGCAGCTTGCATAATTCTGCTCCTGTTCCGTTGACCAATTATCCATTCCAGGTTAGATCGATAAGAGTACAAAGGTCAGGAATGGAACCTGGATAATGTGATTGACAGTGACAGCCCCGCAAGCGGTCTTTTATTTTTGTACGCACCTTGTGAAGAGCCTTCCGCTTCCCTGACTCTAAATCGAAAACAAAGATCCATACTGATCCATGTTTGGAGCCTGCCGAGTCGTAAATTCAACCTAATGTGACTGCACGAGGGATTGGACGCGGTTAAAAGCCAGCCGCAGATACACAATGCACTTCACTTACCTTCCACTCCAAATTTTGTGTGGAAACGCTCCGCCTGAAAGGTAAGTTCTTGTGCCATTTGACCATCGGGAGACTCTGACCGGTGCTCCTTGTAGTCACATCAATTTCAAACAACTCTGAACATCTTACGCCGCTCAGTAAGAACTCGCCACTTGACGATCCCGTTCATTTCTGACCGTGCTATGTCGTAGGATGGGAATTCGATCAGAAGAAATGGACCTCCCTGCTTTGGGACGACCCGCCTTCCTGGGTCAACTGTACAACGCAACCTCTGAGCGTCTAATGAACGAGCAGCTCTTCGCTGAGGATCTGGTGAAGAGGGTGCAAGTTGTTCCCAATCCATCAAACAGCCTGAAGTTCAAGGACATTAACACTATCTCGGACCGTGCTAACGCATTGGATATCACAGCCGAGCTTTCGGTCAGTATCCTGAGCGGCATGATCGATTTGAAGGGCTCCGGCCAATACCTCGATACTAGCAAGTCCAACGTCTCGTCCCGTGAGGTCTCAATGATCTGCACCACTCGCAAAAATTTGAAGAGGTTAGACCTGAAGGGCAGCGATAGGATTACAATCGACACGTACAATCGGGCAATCGAGCACCAAGCTACTCATGTTGTCACTGGTATCGTCTACGGAGGCACGCTAGTTACCAACGTCGTTGAAAAGGCCTCCTCCTCTGAATCGCAGACTAAAATTCATGGCGAGTTTTCGGCCTCCCTTATGAAGAACATGGCGTCGAAGTTCTCTGCAGAGGGTAAGGCGTCGGTCGACAGCGACAAAACTTGCAAGGACGTTCTCGAGAGCCGTGATTTCGACTTTTACGGTGACTACGCCGCCTCTGACCGTCCCAATGCTATCACTATCGGTGATCTCTTCGAGCTTGCGAAGCAGTGGCCAACAGTTGTTGGCGATGGTGTTCCCTGCCAGATCACTGTCACCCCCCTGAGTAACTTTGTGGACGGGTCTATCGAGGCGAAGATTATCCATGAACTCGAGAGTGACGAGCTAGCTGCCATTCTCACTGCCTATGACGATATTTACCGTCTTGCTGGGAGAAGGACTCGGATTCAGGCTGCACTCGAAGCCGGAAACGGGGGTCTCGGCGCATGCTGCTCAACCTTTGCTGCGGCCTGCAAAAAACGCAAGCTCGTCACCGATGGTATTCTCGGACGTTCTCGACAGGCACTTGCGAAATATCTCATTTCTTTCCGCCGAGGTGGAGTTGAAGAAGTTGGAAAAACTACGACCGAGTTTGTGGATGCAGCCAAGGTTGGTTCAGACGACCATTTGAAGGAGGCTCAGCAGGACGAGTCCGTTCTGGAACTGCTGCAGAGTATTCAGGATCTTGCTGCTGCCCATGGCGCCCCGCTGGAAACTCTCAACGGACTTCGTCATCGCATGACTCGCGCCAATCGTGGAACGCTTGGCGTTGTCCTTATTCCTCCCTCACCCAGTCTTGACGGTGCGATCAACACATACGAGGTTCTAGTCGCCAACATCAAACGCTGGAGAGCAGATGAAGACAAGAAAGATACTGATGCGGATGGAAAACCCAAGGAGACGGTCTTCATCTCCTTCTACTGCGATCCTGCGCTGCTTCCAGAGTTTCGGAACTTGGAAGGGAAAAAAGGCGTATTGACGAAGGCGCTTGCTGAATTTGAAAAGAGTCAAAGTCCTCGTTTCATTCACTACGGTGTGTTACCCACTGGTCTAACCAGCATGCAGAAGCAGATCGATTGGTCTCTCCTCAACGACGAAGGTTGGGCGTTCATTCATAACGACCAGGAATCTTACGACTACATCGGTGAAGTTAGTGGTGGAAAGCGACATGGCAGAGGTACTGCGACATATGCTAATAAATCGACATACTCTGGTGATTGGTGGCACGGTCGTAGGCATGGAGAGGGCGAGCTCGTCGAGAAGACCCGAAAACTGACCGGTGTCTTTATTAACGATCAGTATTGGGCCGACGGTGTTGTCGTCGACGTCACACTCCTCAATCATCATGTTCCTTTCGGAGCGTCGAGAATTCCACTTCGCAAGGGAGACGCCGGCACTTCTCATGTTCGTATGATTGGTACTATGCTTGAATGGAAGGAGGGCGATGAATACGACTTAGTCGTTGAAACCAAAGGCGGTCAAAAGTTAGAGATGATTGTAGTCGGAAAATTAATCAGGCATGACCAGGATGAGATGTTCAACAAGAGCTGGCCGCTTGAGGAAGGTGTTGAAATCAAAGTAGAGAAGAGGACTTAAATCTAATAATATCGTACAATGTTGTATAGTATTGAAATGTACTTTATGTTCCCCTTGCAACCATACTCAAATTACCCTGATGTGACCTGGATGGGTGTTCCCTTCGTCACTTGCTTGCAAGGTCTACAGTCGGGGACAATCAAACCTGACAAATCAGTAATCAGCCGATAGCCAAACAAGGGTTTTCTGAGGAAAACTGATAGCAGATTCAGATTTAGAACGAATATTGATTTCCACTATAGCTTCAGCCTGGGAATCTCACTCAATTTTTTTAATCGACTTTCCCGACTGTATGTATTCTACCCCGGAATTGGACATTTTTTGATGTGCAGGGCACACTTTGAACTTGTTTCGTTTTGAGGTTCCACGACAACTCACCATCCTTCACCTACATAGCATGATAGAACATATGCAGGTCCTGTACCCACTCGCGGTGCGTCCTGTGCGCGCCGCGTTTTAACTTTACAATTTGTACCAAGCAAGGAGTGGTCCACGACAGTGGAGTCTAGTTTTCAATTGCGCTTCTATTTTTGGAAGGAAAGCTGATAAGGTTACTAATAAAATGATAACAAGAAATGGTATGAATATGTAGATGTCTGAGAGATGCAACAACTTGAAAAATGTCAAAGAATTTCAGTCAATGGACCGTCCAGATTGCAGCAGCACGGTCGCGACCACACAGCACTCGAGTAAACTTTCACGAATGGCAGTAGACGTGATCTCTAATGTAACCCCTCCATCAGTCCGACTCAATCTAGCATAAAGCTCGGGGGTGGTCGTCCCATAAGTATAAAGCTGAATGCAAATGTCAATTTCAGTGGCTCCGAAATGTGCTCAGCAGGAAATGCTCACCCCTACATACCCATCTTGCGGTACCCATACAAAAGTGCGATCGTGCGCATACATAAAGCGATATCTGTTGGAGGCGCATGAGATAAATCAACACCAGATATACACGATTACTTACTTTCCATCTGTTGACAACTGCAGCCACGAAGCGACGAACTGCTTGCGAATGACATCGCGGACTTCTACGACAACACCAGAAGATCCTCTCCATTCTAGGACGGCGATACTCTTGCCCTCGCGATTTTGAAAGAGCGTGAAATTCTGGGATGGGGTGTTATTGAGGACTCGAAAGTAAGTGTTCGAACTGGGCCCAAGCACAGTGCAGTCTAGAATATCGGGATTGAATGCAGTGAATTGGAATTTATGAATAGAGGGGCCTGTGGACTGTGAAGAAAATGGAAGGGCTCCGAAGATCGAAGGTGCAGGACCACTTCCACCACTAGAGCCGCCCCATCCAGCTTGAGCGTAGGGGTTGAGATTCATGATAAAAAGCCTGCAACACAATGATTCAACCCTCACTCCGGTAGTGTGTCTTTATACTCGTTGAGGAGTCATCCCGGGCCACCGTCACAATGAAAAGGGTTACATCGAAGCGCTTTGAAGTGCATTGCACTTTCGGCGGGGTAAGACTCGATTGGGAACTTGCTACCTTCGAGGTTGATGAGTGCAGTACAATTGTGCCTGTACCATGTTCCTCCTATGAGATACGAGTAGACGCTCGACATTCACCTTTGAGCATTAGTACATTGATACTAATAGAAATAAGCGATGCTGTACCAAGGTAGCAAAGCGCTAATTTAAATCGCACCAGGCCTTCTCGGTACAAAGCTCGGTAGTGCTAGATTCATAGGTATCCAGGTCTCTTCGACCTTTTGCCTTTACGCATATCCAAAAGGGAAAAAGGCATACACCTCCTCGGACATATAGGCATTAGTACTAGTATCGTCGGGTAAAGCTTACTTCTCAACCGCCTTTGGCCTTGGAAATCTAAAACACGCGAAGCATAAGGATATGTAGTTGCAAACGCGACCTCCAAATGTCGATTCTTATCCTCGTAATGTCATAATCACTCACAATGAGAGACTCGTCCAGGATTACATTGGAAAAAAGCTGTGCGCGTTCAGGCTGCGTTCAGGTGTGGATGTTCTGAGCCGATTCTAAGTTCTGAATCTGCGCAAGTCATCAAATTCATTATCTCCATTGAGGCTATGTCGATCTTTACTTAGCGTTGAATATAGGCCTATAATCGCGGAGCTGTGTGAGCTCTAAGAGTCCGAATAATAATCATTGTCGACACAGGTCTGTTGGAAGAAGCTGAGCAATACCGACTACTCATCAGATAGTTGGAAAGGAAAAGGAAAAACCGACCACAATCCCATTGAGGAACAGCCCTGACCCGCCCTGAATATACAAGGAATTATCCCTAGATGTTGAGTGGAACCCGAAACACTCGCATGAGGAAACTACATACAGAAAGACATTTTCCGTTGTCCGGCTCCTTCAAATTCTCAATCAGTACGTCCGTCTATAAGGATATATGTTTGTTTTAACTAGTAAAAATATCCGGAAGGGTGTCCTCCACAAGTCCTTTATGAGACGAAAAATATTGCAAACACAAAGAGACGATCGAGGGAGACCCGGGACGGACCACAGATGTCCGGGTCCGAGACTTGTCCAGTGGTTCCTCAACGATATATATTTTCCACCGTATCCACGCAACATCACTGAGCACAGACAGTCTTTACCCTTTGAGACTACTTGTCGGCGGCGTCGGATATCCTGAAGTTCAGCATTCCGTTTAGCATCGGGCTTTGACTGGGAGTCGCAAGATACACAAAAGGTTCTTGAGTAAGTCAATACGGGTTGACTCAGAGGCGTGCGTTTCATGTGCAACGACGGCTAACGTCACTGTTGATAGTCATTCAAGCCGGAGTCGAATGAGGTTTTGAAGTCTGGAGCCTGGGGGGACTATGGACAGTGGTTACGTCAACAGAATAGATGACTAGACGATGAATCGACCTGAGCAAACATTTGTCCCAGCTTAGAACCTGGACAATCACATCTCAACACGGACATACAAGCGACTATTCATGTCGTGCGACGTGTATCAAACTCAGCTGCACGATTGGAATGGTCAGTGAGAATAGATATTTCAGGAGATACTCAGCTGGAACGAATCTCGATAGGCCTTTTTTCTGAGAATGTCAGCCTATCGCTAGTCAAGCCGCAGAAGTATTGCTAGGTATTTCTAGCAAAGAGGTAGAATTAGTGGGATCTGGAACGATGCTATGGTACCGGAATGAGTGATACATGCGTCTCCAGACTCTTAATCCAGAGATGGTATGGTGGATACAATTGCTATAGAATTATACACGTCGATTTAGCGGATTAAAAAAACAAAGGAATGAATACATAGCACGAGGGGGGACAAAATTCAAGAGGCAGCTGAAGTACCAGTAGCCATCTCCGTGTCCCCATTCTCAGTTTCCCCAGGATCCAACCAGCTCTCCTCAACCGTCGCCTTGACTCTCCTCACATATTCCTTCATATTCTCCCTGTAAAGCTGGGCAGCTTCGGCGTTTGCAGGACTATTCGGATTCGGATCATGTAGGAGACTTTGAATGGATGTGAGGATAGCAGCCACATCGTACGTTGGTGACCAGCGATTTTGAAGGATATCCAAACAAAGCTCGCCGTTAGCGTAGACGTTGGGATGGAACATTCTCGATAAGAATTTGACGGTGGGAGGTTTGTTGGGATATGATTCATCGAATGTTAGCACGAGCTTGAAAGTACCATCTTCGAATGGTGTGTCCGCTGGAGAGAGTGTGTGTGTATCGTATGAGCAGAAAACAGTAAAGGGAAAGGTCACAACGCACCTGGACCGAAGATTACTGCATTCCACAGCATGATGTTGTCGGGACATGGACTGCCAGAAATCCCACCTGGCGGGTCCGAAGAAAGCCGCTTGAAATCTCGGATGAGTCGTCGTTTACAAGGATTAGACTGTATAAAAAGGTCAATTAATGCGAGGTTCAATATAGATCTGGACAGACCATGACAATTGGGAGAACGGGGAGAAAGTGGTGGTATTGAAGAGAAAACGCAAGCGACAGATTAGTAATTGCTGTGAGCGTATTGTCAATAACAAACTTTGCCACTTTGCTGCTATCCTCTACTGTATATTCCATGCACTCGAAGGCTCAGCTAGACTCCGAGTTGCTCATCGCCTGCCTCGCTTATGCTAATGATCACTATGACCAATAATGCGCTGGGAAAGTGTCCGCGACCATCAACGTTTCAGCAAATTTACGGCGTTGACGAAAAATCCTGTTCACTCGAAAGCCAGCGCCCCTCGCACATATAGAAAAGGCTCATCCTCCGCGTTCAATAACACGAAGCATTGCACTCTCAATAATAATTGGAAGAGGATTCTCTTTCGGATTTCAAGCGACACCGATACTCTGCATATCAATTGGATTGTATCGCAACTAGTCTTTCGATATTGTTCATCTTGCTCGACTCCATCCTGGCTAATTGGTCTAAAATTCACGAAGAGTTCTCGCACACTGAAAAGAGTGATAAGCTCTTCGAAGTGCGGGAAACTATTTCCATCTTGAGCTGCCCAAATTCGCCGACCGTTAAGTTGAATGCTGTTCGTGTCTTAGACTTCGTCAAACCATTATCTGGGGTCAAGGTATCCAACATCATACAAAATGCATCCTTCACGTTTGATCTTCCACCACCATTATGATTCTTTGTACCCATAGAGTCGCTCTCCCTGTGCGTATTTTTCATGAATAAATTCCTGCTGCAATACTGACAGTGTTCACAGGGCTCTCCTTCCACTTGTGCCCTCGATACCGCAATCGTACCCTTGCCTTCGTTTCTACTTACTATAACCTTTCTGCCACTACTCTTTTGCTTGAAGAAGAAATTAACAGAAAACGTCCGTCGGCTTCCGTATCCCTACTGGCTCCATAATGTCTACCTCGTCCTAGTCTTGGCGACTTTTGCGATGACAATTTTGGAGATGATTCGACTTTCTGCTCAGGATCTAGGAGTTGGGTTGTTGCCGGTGACACCTATCGCGTTGTCTATCGTCATGGGCGTGTTATGGGTAGAACGACGGGGTCGTACACGGTTCATGTCTGTGGTGAGTCGTGCGCCCCTCATTTAGCTCTCAGGTCTTGACCTATCATCTATCCCTTTCAGACATTCTGCTTGTACTGGCTATTCCTTGCTGCCGTGGAGACAGTGAAGGTTGTCAGATTGAATGTTCTTGATGAAACCATCCCGAACAAAGCATCATCACCAAAGTATCCTGCCTCCGATCAACTGCTTGACAACGTTGTGATGGTTCGTGTTCTCATCCTTGATATTGAAGATCGTTCTTGACATGCTGTTCTTAGGTCGCATTATATTGGCTTTTCTTCATTTTCGAGCTCTACACCAGCATAAAGATGCGTGAAGTCAATAAAATTCCACCTTACATTTTACACGACCTAACGTAGACGCGTCAACATCGCATTCGAAACATCATATTCGTATTAATATTTTCTGCTATAACATACGTATATATCGAGAACTGGTTTCCGTCAACGACTCGGCGCGTGAGCTAAGAAGCACCCCGGACCGCTTGTTGGAAGGAACATCAAGGGACCCCGAAGTCGCGATTTCTTCTTCCAACCCCAATGATGCTCCCCAGTGATGCTTTCTATCGAGCACGAGAACATATCACGTTGTGATAACGCAAGCTACAAATATGCTTTCGTTGTTGTTCCCTTCAGTACTTGAGCTCTTCCTGACATGCAGTTGATCGCTTTGACCGTGCTGCCGCTCTGGGCATGGATTCTCTCCTTTATTTTGCAAGGGACTTCGGGCCAATCGTCCCTCAAGACTTTCAGTCCTGATCTTCAGTTCGATAACTATACGCTGATTCTCAAAGGTCAACGGATATTCCTTCAGTGAGTTCGTATTCCCCGAGCACGATCTCTGAAAACTCCTTCTCCCTGCATAGTTCCGGCGAATTTCACACATTCAGGCTTCCCGTACCTTCGCTTTGGCCTGATATCCTTGACAAATTCAAAGCGGCGGGATTCAACGCGATCAGTGTTTATGTGCATATGGGATTAGTCAATCCGTCTCCGGGTGTAATGGATTTCGACGGATATAGGTCCCTCGGCGCTCTATATGAAGCAGCAAGGCTGGCAGGACTTTGGATTGTCCTCCGTCCAGGTATTCGAACTTTGTCTTCCATTATTCGTCTTTAAACCAAACTCTCAATTGACGATCACCAGGCCCTGTACGTTTTTCTACTCGCCCGTGCTATTTAGTATGAATGAGACTTTGGTCAGTATATCAACGGGGAAACCACTGCAGGAGGTCTTCCTCACTGGGTCACCTCTCAAGTCAAAAGCGAGCTCAGGACCACTGCAGCTGATTGGAATGCCGCGTGGACACCTTATATCCAAGCCATAATTGGGCAAACCAACCAGAGCCAGATCTCGAACGGAGGTCCGGTGATTGCGATTCAAATAGGTATTTGTATCGAATTGATATAGAAGTTTTTTCCTCATACAAGCCATGAGAGATAATGAATATGATCAGGAAGAGGGAGGACCATATTTCGCTGAGATAGAGGCCTTGTACCGAGATCCAAGCAGTGGGATCGAAGTCCCGCTGACGCATAATGATCCTGGTATGCTAGATGCATTTATCAATGGGACGGTATGTTGCTCTTGATTAACCCTCCTCTCAGCATTGTCTCACAGCATCCTCGTTGATAGGGAGCAGTCGACTTGTACGGGTAAGGCGTACTGCTATGACCCCTAGTAATAACGGCATTATACTTTCCACACTGTAGTATGGATGCATATCCTCAAGGTCTCGTTGTTTCGAATCTTTCGATCTGGAACCCCATTGGAATGAACTATCATTCTTACCACGAAGAAGCGAACCCCTCGCAGCCGTGGTACAGTCCAGGTGCGCACTGCGAAATAATCACCATTAACTGTGCCGGCCAGGATTGCTGATTGATGTATTATAGAATTTCAGAGTGGTGCGTTCGACGGATGGGGCCCTGATGCTACAGGTATGGCACATGCTTATTATCCTCACGACTTGTTCGTCTTACTGACAAAATTTTTGACAGGTTACGAAGATTGGCGAGCAGTAACTGATGCAGATTTCGTATCTGTCTTTTATTTGCATACTTGGGCAAGCAACGCGAAGCTCGTCAACTACTATATGTTGTATGGTGGAACATCGTGGGGAGCACTTCCATATCCGTATGTCTGGTCATGTGCTTCGGAAGAATCTAGCTTAAGCTAATTGTTTCTTAGTGGGGTACGTGGTTGTTGAATTTTCTTCGAATAAATATTCATTGCAGGTATGAATCAAGGTGTATACTTCATATGATTATGGCGCAGCGGTCAGTTTGTTGTTCTATGAACTCCCCGGTTTTTTAGCGATTGTTTTGTGTAGATCACCGAAGCGAGAACCCTCACTCGGAAGTACACCGAACTCAAGCTCCAAGGAATATTTCTTCGAAGCTCACCGGAATTCTACAAAACCGACTGGATAGGAACATCCTCCAGCAATCTCACTGAAGGCGCGATCATCCCTTCTAGTCCTCCAACCTCTCCCGCTTTTGTGACTTTGTTGAGAAACCTTGACACCGGTGCAGGTTTTTGGATCGTTCGCCAAAACGATTCGACCTCTTTGTGAGCCTATCTCGGTATTTTGTAGTCGAACCTCGAACTTTCCTTTCTAAGCTCCTGCCCAGGGCATTGTCCTCTTTCAAGCTCAATGTTACCACTGCTGACAATCAAAAGCTGGCATTGCCTATCGTGACTTCGTCTATCAATCTCGATGGGAGAGAATCAAAAGTGATCACCACTGATTATGCGTTTGGGTCGCGCTCTCGAACCCTGTACTCGACTGCATTAATCTTTTTTAGTGGTTCCATTGACGGAATAGACGTCTTATTTCTCTACGGAGATACTGACCAGGAACACGAAGTAGCCCTCAACCTGACAGGAAACGCTAATCGTACCTTCCAAGATCATACTCATGTTCAAATTACCTCGGATGGCATTCCCTCGACAACGATCATAACCGTGAAATCAGGCTTCCAGGGATTTATACGCCTATATGAGTCGGACACTCAGTTGATACTGTTCGCGGACAAAGACAATGTTTCTGATTTTTGGGCGCCAACAGTTGCTCCGGAAAATCTGACAGATCTTTTTGCCAACTATTGGTCCATTGGGACAAATGAAACCGTGTTAGTAGGAGGTCCTTACCTCGTCAGATCTGCTGTGATTAGCGGCACAGAATTGGCACTCGAAGGGGATTTAAACGCTACTAACACAGAACAAATGCAACTGACACTCATTGCATCGAGTAGTGTAAAATCCTTGACTTGGAATGGAGAAAACGTCGCTCTGAAGCCAACTGCAAAAGGGTCGAGGATACGGACAGGAAGAATTGGCAGCAACCAGATATCGATTCAAATTCCAGATCTTGAAGCGCTGGAATGGAAATTCAACGACAGTCTCCCAGAGGTTCACACCAACTTCAATGATTCAGATTGGGCCATAGCAAACCATACCACAACTAACATTCCGTTTCCTATGTATTATGGGGATGGAAGAATTTTGTACGGATGTGATTATGGGTTGTACGACGGGATACTGCTTTTCTTTCTACCAGTGGCTAATTTGGTTTTAGTTGCGAAAATGTCGTCCTTTGGCGAGGCCACTTCAAAGCAAGTGGGTCGGAGAAGAGTGTGAATCTTTCGATCAACGGCGGGGCGGGTATGCCACAAAGTTCCTGATTATTCTCAACGTTCTCACAAGTAAAATCCACGTTTTCCCAGCATTTGCTGCCAGCGTTTGGCTGAATGACCGGTTCCTGAATACATCTTTCGGGAAGCAAGTCCATTCTACCATCTAGGATCTTTCTCATACTCACACTGACACTCACACATCAGCTCTACGAACAACGCAAATGTGATCGAAGAGACCGACGAAATTTTTGATCTTCCTACCGATGCTCTATTGACAGGTCAAGATAATGTCATCACAGTAGTGCAGGTAAACTCAAACCAAGGCCTTGATCCATTATATCCATACTTATCATGATTCTAAATGAGGACAATATGGGGATCAATGAAGCAAAACGTAGGTCGTATTGCCTTGAAAATCAAGCTTGGCTATCGCTCATCAGAGTCGGAAGCCATAAATGATGACGCCAAAAGTCCGCGGGGTATTCGCGGATTTCAGCTCAATGCCGGTAACTTCACAGAATGGAGGGTGCAAGGAAAAGTTGGCGGTTACGTTAAGTAAACCGTTTCGATCAGCGTTCCTTCATAATTTTCATTGTTTCTCTGGCCAGTTACCGAGATAAAGTTCGTGGAGTGCTGAACGAAGGCGGGCTTTTTGGCGAGCGACGCGGGTGGCATCTACCAGGTTTTGACACATCTTCGTGGGCATCGCGAAAACCTTCTTCTGGAAATCCCTCTTCAGAGACGGGAATAGGATTTTTTGTTGCGTCGTTCAATTTGAGTATGCCCCAGGGCTATGATATACCCATGTCATTCACCTTTTCAGAACCACTGGGGCAGCCATATCGGGTTCGTCCGCAGAATTGAGCAAACTACCTGATTTAGATGATGAACTGATTTGTGAATGAAGGCATACATGTTTATCAATGGATGGATGATGGGCAAGAGAGTAGCCAACCTGGGGTGAGTTGTTAACATTATGGAACATATCTCTGACTGAATAAACATCGCAGGCCTCAATCGAAGTTCCCAGTACACGAAGGCGTACTAAATTATCACGGAGAAAAGTAAATTCTCTTCTTTGTAAATTGTTGGCAAGTGAATAGATCGCTGACCACGTCTATAGTACCGTGGCTGTTGCTCTATGGTCTATGACACCTAATGCGACCGTTGCTCCTCAGCTCCAGCTGGTCATTGATGGAATTTTCAAAGGAGGGGTGAATGTAGCAGTAAACAATCCTTCCTGGTCTTCCGAATTAGTAGAAGGGAGATGAGCAATGTAAATTCGGCCGCGGGCCTAATTTGTTTGCCGGGCGCTTAGCTTTACCCGCATCCTAACCTTTTACTCATGACTGATTGGAAAACTCGGTGTGCACGACGAAAGCAATCGCAATTAGACTCAATCCCAAGGGAATGGTTGATTGAGGTTCCTCCGGCCAATCAAATGAATGTGATGCAAGTCCCTAGAGACAGTGCATTGTTGTCGATTCGTGAGCTGGAGATAACTGAAACGGTCGATGTTGAGGTTATCTTGCAAAAACTAGCTTCTACTGAGTGGTCTTCAGTAGAGGTCACTACAGCTTTCTATAAGCGCGCGATCTTAGCACAACAGCTGGTAGGTTGCTTACTTTTGTGGCACTGTTCAGGGCTACTCATGACATGACCCTCGACACCGTCAGACAAATTGTTTGACCGAAATTTTCGTCGAGAAGGCTTTGCAGCGCGCAAAGGAATTAGATGATATTCTTCAAGCAACTGGCAAGGTCTCTGGCCCTCTTCATGGTTTACCTATATCTCTCAAAGGTACACTGATGGTAGTTGTCAACACTATCAATACTTCTCATCAAAATTTTAGATCAGTTCAAGATGAAGGGATTGGAGACGATCATGGGTAATTCTATTTCTGTTTATCGCTATCTTCATAATTAAGAGTCTGG
This sequence comes from Lentinula aff. lateritia, assembly GCA_027886305.1. Classification (NCBI taxonomy): domain Eukaryota; kingdom Fungi; phylum Basidiomycota; class Agaricomycetes; order Agaricales; family Omphalotaceae; genus Lentinula; species Lentinula aff. lateritia. The sequence continues at coordinate 22,400 of MU795087.1, forward strand.
GCTCATATGCTACTCAAGGATATGTTGGCTGGATCGGCCGATATGCTGATTCAGATTGTGCTCTTGTCGAAATCCTCTATGAATGTGGAGCAGTGCCCTTTGTACGCACAAACGTCCCGCAGACTTTAATGGTATTTTTTGTCTGTGTCTGGAGTTTGGCTTGGCTTAACTTTCTTCGGGCAGTGGGGGGAAACATACAATCATGTGTTTGGGCGTACTGTCAATCCCTATAACAGGTATCTCACCGCTGGAGGGTCGTCCGGCGGAGAAGGTAGAAGTTACCTCACCCGAAATCGAGTGATCTTCATGTGTTTTGATTTTGTAAGGTGCCCTTTTGGCCATAAAGGGAAGTCCTCTGGGTGTTGGCACTGATATTGGGGGGTATGTTGATATCAGATTGTTATTCTCGATACTGTTCTCCATTATGACATTCGTGCTTGGAACAGATCTCTCCGTATTCCCAGTGCATTCTGTGGTCTATATACTCTCCGACCTTCCTATGAGCGACTTCCCTATTACGGTGCGGTCAATGCTCTTGAAGGACAAGAATCTATATCTTCGGTCCTAGGCCCAATGGCCAATTCAATGTCGGGAGTCAAAGTGTTCACGAAAGCAATAATTGATGCAAAACCCTGGTTGAAAGATCCTCTTGCTATCAGGAAGGAATGGTCAGATAAAGAATATGGGCTCGTATATCATGGAGGAGGGGAAAGGTTGTGTTTTGGAATCATGTGGGACAATGGTATGCACGATTTAGTGCGGAAATTTCGGCTTTACATAAATAATCTTTGGATCCAACAGGCGTGGTCAGACCTCACCCGCCTCTTCATCGAGCGATGTCAATCACGAAGCGCGCGCTAGAAGCTGCTGGACATATAGGTATCTAGTATAATTCATTCTTTGAAAAAATTCAATGATGTACTAACAACACATAGTGCTAGATTGGGAGCCCCATCGCCATCTTGAAATTTACAAAAATTCCGTTTGTCAACCTGAATCACTGGTCCGCCTCAATTTAAACTCATCTAGAACCATTTAGGAAACGATATTCGTCGCAGATGGTGGTGAAGATTATCGACTCTCATGTGAATTGTCTGGGGAGCCGCTTATCCAATCGATGCTACCCGATGAAGGCGCCCACGAAACAACACTCGAAGAGCCATATGTTAAGAGACTAGTGGGACCTCCCTACCACCGGAACACGTACGAAGTGAGCGCCAGTCTGTTTCTGAATACATTTGGGCATTATCAATACACCTACAGCTTTGGAACTTGCATAAGGAGAAGAGAGAACTGCGTAAATCACACCTTGATCACTGGGAAGCAACAATCAGCAAGACTGGTACTGGGCGCCCAATCGATGCGATCATTTCCCCCGCCGTAGCTTATGCAGCGGTACCTCACGGCTTGAATACGTATGGTTTTTCTTGCTGAACGCATCATCAGTACATTTGGGACTCAAAGACCTGACATGTTTATAGGGATTCATTCTACACCACTCTGTGCAATGCGATGGACTATGCGACATCGGTTTTCCCAGTCACCTTTGTGGATGCCACCTTGGATCATAGACATCCGCCTCACGAGTTCTACAATCATGAAGATGAAGCGATATACAATCTGTGTACGCTTTTCATCCTATATCCTCCGCACCTTCAGTGATAGTGAAATTGATTTGCAGACAATTCGGGTTTGTTTGACGGCTGTCCTGTTGGTTTGCAACTCATCGGGAGAACTCAAGAAGAGGAGGCAGTCATTGCTATGACTGAAATCGTCGACCGTGCGCTTAGGCAGTTCGAAAAGTTTCATGCATAATCCAACATACCTATCAGCATATGAATATCTTTAGTGTAACACTGTACACTCTTGAGTTTCACTAAAATTCGAAGTATAAATCGCTATTATCATGACTGACTACGATGATTACGGTAAAACCTGTAAGGATATGGTTATGCATTACTAGATGCCCGGCTTGAAGCTTCATGGTTTAGACAAGTCTGCTATTTGAAAAATTCTTCTGGTTCTATCACGAGATCACCTTGACTTCGACAAGCAGACAAGGTCTCGTGTGTGTAGGGAAGTATTTGATCTACGAAGACCTCGCGCTCCAAATCCGAACCAGCTAAACATTGCACTTCAATCTTGTTTGAAACTTCATCGCGTTCCCATTTCTGCACATATAGAATGAGTAAAAGGCAGATATATAGTACAGATGGAAATAAATTGCCCGACGTACCAGAACTCTAGCAGGAATCCATACCCGCATCAAGGATTCCTCATGTACTGTTCGTTCTAACAAAGCGAATACGTAGTTCTAATGGGGTCCATGAGTGGCCACGAATAGCGGAAAGAATCAATTACTAACCAAACGTTCTCGTTGTCTGAAGTATACTTCAGGAGATGCTAATAAAGGAGAAGGGGGAGAGCAGCAGGCGGGCCATATTTCGTAGAGAAAGGGCAGGTGTTCAGAAATGGCGAGTCCATTGGTGCACATCGATTGTACTATGTATCTTTTTGCAAAACTCCCAATCTAAAAGTGGATGAATCATAGGCTGAACCATTGAACGTTTGAACCTCTACACGTACATATCCTCGTGCTACGTCAATTGCAACCACTGTGCCATGTATCCACTCCGTCCAACGCGAGGCGTGCTCGTGGAAATTCCGAACTAAAACATGTTCATCTATCTGACGCATTTATACTGTGTAAGGGACATCCGGATAATTATGGGGAAGAATGATTCTACTCACCTCGAAATTAATTTCGTCCGCTCCATTCAAATTGCAAGCTCGAAGACCGAGCGGGGGTAAAGTTCGAGAGTAAAAGTTGGATCTAGGTGTGAAGAGCTGAAGCTTCGAATTTGCCTCTGTCTCCTCTGAGATATCGCCATTAGCTCCTGGATTTGGGATTTTTAGTTTCTGGCTCATCGGAAACAGGTTTTGAAAGTGGAGTTCTGTAGCTTTGAGGTTATTGTGTTGGGGTTTAGAGCTTAGGATGATTCGCGGCGGTGGAAGGATGCACAGTGCATTTGCATTTATATGTATTAAGCGATAGGATTCGAGTCATAGATTTCAACCGCCTCTTCGCCACAAATGTGTTGTAATGACAACGCATACTTCATCCTTTGTTAGAGGGTGTTGTAAAGGAGAAGAGAATAGATGCTACCTACTTTCTCGATCTAGCGCAAGGGGTATATCCGATACAATCGCGACCTTGCGACTATATATTGTGCGTGTCTGTTAGTGAGTTTATATCTTTACCAGACGCATCGGGAATGGCAAAGCCGTGTTGATATCCCGTCCTGTGTTTTGTGGGCGTTCTTGATAACAGGGGGTCCGATCTAGGCGAAATATCAGCCACAAGGCCGCGAGCGACAAAAATCCATTCAGATCGTAGTACTATTCGCTGGGCTGTCACAGATTTGGATACAAGATTAATTCAAGCTGCAGTCAATTGCAGTTGATAACGCTAAATGGGAAAACTCGTAAATGGAACTTCTTCGTCGTCTTTCGAATCCCTCCATGGCCTTTTGTATCGAACATAAGCCAAATTTGAAGGAGCATACACTACGCATATTACATAGATATCTGGGTAGCCTAAAAGGGTGAGACCAGGTCAGAACAAATTCGACGGTAACTTGACTCGTACTGCTCCCCTTTTCCTCCACAACTTGCTGAGGTTGCTTCAATCCTGTTGTTGCTCTACTCTTCTGCCAGTGGTAACAAACTAACATCAACTCAAACAAACTAACATCAACTCAAACAAGGTCAGACATGTTCAATCCAGCTAGAAGCATCAACAGGGAGAGAGTGTGGACCGGGCAGTTGAGAGAAGTGGCAATGCCATTGGAGCGGAGGGGTCAAAGACGCCCACGAGACGGAAACTTCAAACACGTCGCCTGGACATCGCGATCACATGATTGTCTGCCTCACGACTACCACGTGGATCATTGACCACTGAAGTTGAATTCTGGGTTGACGTTGTTCGACCTTTATTCCCTTTCCGCTCGACAAGATCAAGGCGTTAGGCCTTTGAAACCCCAGCGCTCTCTAATGTCTGCACAGATCTATCCAATACAAACATATAAACCTTCCGGGGTTCCAGCTAGACGTTTTCCTCTTGCAAACGCTGCCAATCAGCAGTTGCCACCCACAGCAACAACGCCTCAGAAGATTCATGCAAAACCGAAACAACCTACTTCGCCCCCTCTTCAACGACAAAACACAAAGGCAACCCCGCCCTCACCTCCGAGTATCATTAGGGATAAACATGGCTACTTTCAGTTCCACCGAGTTGGGTTCTTGGGCGAGGTATGGTTCGTTTCTATTGATGCGGGCTGAAGACGAGTTTATTCTTTCTCTAGGGAGGCTTTGCTCGTGTGTATGAAGCTGAAGACGTCAGAGGAACCAGAGTAGCATGCAAGGTGGTAACGAGGTCCTCGTTGACAACAAAGAAAACGAAAACCAAGGTATGTCGACCGAGTTTCGCCCGAATGTTTTTGACACTCCCTTCATAGCTGTATGCTGAGATCAGGATTCATAAATCGCTCAGTCATCCCAATATCGTCGCCTTTCAAGAGTGTTTCGAAGGCGATGACAACGTCTACATGGTTCTTGAACTATGTACGAGCGGCTCCCTTATGGATATGCTGCGTCGCCGTCGACGACTAAGCGAAGCCGAAACTCGCTTTTTTCTGGTGCAAATAATCGGTGCTTGTCACTACATGCATATACATCAGGTTATTCACCGCGACCTCAAGTTGGGGAACATATTTCTTGATGGGAAGATGAACATCAAAGTCGGTGACTTTGGACTTGCAGCTTTAATTGAAAATCCTGGAGAAAGGAAGAAGACTATTTGTGGGACGCCCAACTATATCGCTCCTGAAGTCCTCTTCGACACTGCGAACGGGCATAGTTTTGAGGTGGATACTTGGTCTATCGGTGTGATCCTTTACACCCTAGTTATTGGTCGACCACCTTTTCAGACGAAAGACGTGAAAGCTATCTACAAGTAGTGTTTCTCTGCCATTTTGGAATATCCCAACGATTGACTATCTTTGTTTGACAGACGTATACGTGACAATGCATATGAATTTCCGACTGAGCGGCCCATCTCTCAAGCATCTCAGCAACTTATTCAATTAATTCTTACTCCCAAGCCGCAAGAGCGGCCTGCTCTTCTGGACGTAGTTCACGACGATTTCTTCACCAAAGGGGCATTTCCACCCCACATCCCTACCTCCGCCCATGACATTGTGCCAGATTTCCGAGCTATAACTAGGAGTGCCAGCCAAGCGAACTTTCGTCGCGTGCGACGAGCGGCACTCCTCGACCCGGACCAGATTACTAGCCTTGCGGTTCCCTTTGTTTCTGAAGATTTAGCAATTCCTAGCGCAGCTTCCGATGCTCCTACACGAAGTGTCACTGCTGCTATCGCTCAACAAGAAAAAGAGTTCCAAAAAGCCGTCCAACCGGGCTCTCCGATCTCTGCGCTACTGAGTTCAGCTAAACGCCCTTTGCTCAGAAGTACGGGTCCTCCAGGTGCGCCAGGCAATGGTGTAACAAAGGAGTCCCCATTGTTCAGGAAATTACAAGCCGTGTCGACCTCAAATCCACCCAATCCTTCGCCTTTGAGACAAAGTTCTGCAACGGGCTCATCCCGTCCCGTCGCTGCGCACACGGGAAATCGTGGACTGGGACATATTGCGGAAGAGGACGATAGGAATGACGAGCTGGGAAGAAAGAGGAAAAATCAGACGAAAGAGTTAGAAGCGCAGAAGGCTAGAATTGTCGCACAGATGGCTCCAGTGAGAGAGGAAGAAAGATATGAAGCAGGTGCTCAAGATCGTTATGAAGATCCTCAACCAGAAAGAAAGGAGATCAAAAGATCAAGCGTTAGAGACGTCAAAGAGAACCGTTTCCCAGGTCAGATGCCACAATGTGATTGAATTTGGATGTCTTTAACCAACAGTGTCGTTTGTGAATAGTTCCTTCTGCCCCCATCACAGAGCCCAAAGCCCAACTAGCTGGGTTCGATGCAGCGGCTCATATACTCACTCTTGCATTCGAGTCCAAAGCGATGGGTCAGGTGTTTCGGGACCCCCGTGAAGATCCACGTATTCCCTTACCTGAAGAGAAGGTGTTTATTGTGTCTTGGGTGGACTATTGCAACAAGTATGGAATGGGATATGCCCTCACTGACGGTAGTGTCGGAGTTCACTTCAACGATAGCTCCAGCATTGTCTTGAGCGCGGACAAGTGGTGAGTTCAACTGGTCGTTTTTGTGGAATTATTCTGACAGGAATGATGTCCAGCCACTTTGATGTGATCTCATCGCGGCGGAATGGGACCGTTTTTGTTAGGAAATCTTTCACTGTCGAAGAGTACCCTGAGGAATTGCAAACGAAGGTGTACCTGCTAAAGCACTTCGAACGATATATAATGGACCGTCTCTACGGCGAATATGACTATACTTTCGAAGACACCGAAAAAACCAAGGGAATGATATGGGTGCAAAACTATCTTCGGATGAAGCAAGTCATCGTCTTCAAATTGAGTCACGACGTTCTACAGGTACGCTCCATGATTACTTTCGACGACTTCTTCTCATGCTTTTCCAGTTCAATTTTTATGATCATTCCAAAATCATTCTCTCCTCCTCCGGCCTCGTCGTGACTCACATTGACAAGAACAGTGTACTCACTCGTTGGCTTCTTTCGGATATCATGCTCGACGCTTTGCGCGCGGCTTCATCGACTTCAACTGCCAACCCGGATACCGTTAAGTTTAACCAGAAGCTTGTTGACAAACTCAAATACTGCAAAGAAGTCCTTGTTAGCATTCAAACGGCCAAAAATAGCGGAGGCGATGGCACTGCTACCTCCAATGTCCCTGGTTCGACTGTCGGTGGTTCTGTGGGCTTACCAGACAAAACTTTGAAAGCTTCACTGAGATAACAAGTATACATAAATTTTGATTCTTTCATGGTCAAGTGTGGATTATATTTTTTTCACTGTCTTGGAACGGCGTTAGGTCGTCGAAGCGGCAATAGGTCGTTTCAGCCATTGACACCTGGTCTTACCACCACTCTGTACTTCATCCCCCTACATCCCTTTCATGTCTGCAATATATACCATTAGCACGAATGTATTTCCGTCGTACTTATTGGATGTCTTATAAAAATAAAGATTTTCAAAGCTGAAGATCGAAGATCCGCCGTTGATTGGTAATCAATCCAAAAGTTGCAGTGCCGGCGCCGAGACCCTCGCTTCTTCGACGTTGACCATTTGCCATTCCTTTTGCGACCATCATCTGTCTCGCCCGCTGTCGTTTGTTGAACCAACTCGAGTCCATTCAAGCTCTCCTTCGCTTCCTCTTGCTCTCCTAATACGCAGACTCGCACCAAGAAACGAATACTACCGTCTTCACCGCACTACAATCCCTCAGTTCACTTTTCTTTCTAGTTAAAACCACCATGTTACTGCCGAAAAGGATCTCATCCCGTGGAACAGCTCTCATTAGCTTGGTGCTTGTCTGCATCTTCTCACAAGTAACATGTGTGTATCTGGCGATTCATAAATCGCGCAAGAGCTAACGAATTTTCCCATCCTAGCATACTTTATCATCAATGAGCCTGAGTCCTCGTCGCAGTGGTCGAATGGCGCTTCAAATTTAATTTCATGGACGAAAGGGCTTGAAGATGGAATCGACGCTTTTGACGTTGAGCTTGCTCGTCTCACTGACGACGGTCTCATTTTTGTTGCAAGAGATGGTCTGTTTTCTGTCGTTATTGCTCTAAATACTACTGAAGAACCTCGACTCTAGTACCATGCGCAAAGGGCGATACTTCAGCGCTGAATATTTACCTACAAGATGTTCCCGCAGCAAACGACTACTTCCTCCTTTTCCTTAACTCGACACCTGGCACAATGTACGCTACCTCGAGCCGGTTCACGATCCTCGATTCATCAACATCGGCCAACGCTTCCCAACCATCCACAAACCCCTCAGCCGCGACGGTCACAGTGAGCGGATCTCCTAACCCGACACAGCTGTTCGCTACGACCTTTGCGTTGGCGAACGGCTCCCCAATGCTAATCTCTAATATGGGTTATATCGCAGTCGGCTTAGGATCGGCGCTAGTTAGCTGCCTATTGGGTGCTGCTTGGACGCTGTGGTAGGACGTCGCCGGTCATGGGGGGACGTGGTCGTGCTACTTTTGTGTATCTCTCTCTATCGGACACAGAATACGTGTATTGGAGCTAGTTTAGAGAAATAAGGTTGGACACTGGATAGGTTCTGTGCTCTTGGAGGGTTAAGAAGCTACAAACAAGAGGAATCGTCTGTAACGTCGGTTTTGCTCCGCGAAATTCTCTCATAAAGGGTCCTCCACTTGGGCTCTGTTGATGAAGGTATCCTTCATCTGAATCTCATTGGTTGTATGGTATATTCTTTCTCCATTCTACATTGCCCTTATGTCGTCTCGTTCATTCATACATCGGTCTTACACTAAACTTCTCTATGGCGAGTTTCGCTTGGATTTCTCTGCATCGGTTGAAATCGTTTCTTGCTTTCTGGTGATATTCAGATTTCAGATTTCCGCTCCACCATCATTCTACTTCCTTCTACCCCCTTGGCTTTACTTGCATAGACTTTGACCACCTTCACTCATTTTTTCCTCCCAGACGTCTTCTATCTTCTAGTGCCGTTTGCGCTCGTTCTATTTTTTTATTTGCTTTGGTTCTTGTTTCTATATTTAACGGATGATTTAATTTCCCTTATGATATACTACCCTATACAACCCTGTACTGTTTCCCTTGCATGTTTACGCATCCCTTATCACAGCTACGACGAGTAATTCAGGTATCAGGCTCGGCAACGATGGCAACGGTCTGTTGAGCCCGGAAGCTCGAACACTTTAAGGTATGCTCTAATAAGCTCTGTCCATCCAGGGATCAAGCTTCTATCAGTTGGCTATGGTCAAGTTTTGTCCTTATGGCGCTCTATTTATATCAGTCTCTGTACATGGCAAGAGCGATGATATCCGAACCCGAAATTGACTCTTAGATTTCCACACAACACCGCCAACTCGAATTCAAGGCCACATTCTTCTCGAATTTCCGAACTCCATACCTAACTCTTGTGTAATTCCTACAAGCTGGCGGCCATTCATAATGTCCGCATGTGGGAAGACCGTTAGTAGACGAGGGATTGTTCTGTGTTCTGTGGACCTGGACTCGGAAAACTACAGACCATTTATAGAGTATAAAAGAAGGTTCATTCATTGTAATACTTTTCAACCTGCAGGTCAAGTTCCTCCGACATAATCCTCACTCTTTGCTGGTCAAAGATTGAACAAGTCCTTTTCTTTGGATCCATCTACTCCCACACTCCGTCAAATCAGTTTTCATTATGCGCCTTATCAGTGTCTCAGCTATTTATATCATTCTTCAAGGATTTATCCTTACTGTTTGTGCAGCACCTGTGAGTCAGATCTCCCAGCCGGAGCATTTGAGGCTCAATACTGATACTGGTGGCCTATTCTTCCCATCTAGGTTAACAATTACTCGGACGTGAACACTACTTCCACAAATACCTTACAAGGTCGCAATCACGAGAACCGACGCACCATCAAGGATTCCGGTGCCCTCGAAGAGCTCAAGGGGCAGGGGCTCAGCAATACCGTCACTCCATCCGATCCTTCCCAGGATACTGCTTCCCCTCCAGCGACATCTACTTCTCCTCGCGAAGAGCGCCGTTCTATAAAAGAAAAAGTCCACAACGCCCTCGAAGCACTCAAGGGTAATACTCCCAGCTCGGGAAGTAGCAGTAATTCTTCCCCTGATACTTCTCCGGATAATTCCTCGTCCACTACACCCCCAGAAAGGAGATCAAGGTTTCATCACGAAAATGGACGTTCGATCAAGGAGAAACTCACTCACGTCGTCGAAGCTCTGAAGGGACAGGGTTCTAGCGCTGTGGACAGTGGTAGTAGTCAGCCCGATCCTACCCAGTCATCCTCTCCAGCGAAGAGGTCTTTCTCCAATGGCAGAGAGAATCGTTCTATCAAGGAAAAACTCTCTAATGCCCTCGCAGCACTTGAAGGACCGACCACCAGCTCGGGAGATAGCAGCAGCAGTACTCCATCCGAACCTTCCGATACTTCATCTCCCTCTCCAACGAGGAGATCTCTCTCCCGACGTGTCGTGCTTTCTGTAGCCGTGACAATGTCTGAAGGCGAGGCTCTCACACCATTTATATCTCCGTCTCAAATTGAAGTCCGAGATGGCGTCCGCGAGCTTCTTGAAGCCGCAGCCCCCTCGCTAGTACTTGGGAAGTGGAGGTTGGATTGGGAGAACATCCCCTACCCGAAAGCTGATGCCAAGTCGCGGATTGAGTTCTCTATGACAGGACCAGAGAAATGCGGTGGGACGTGTACTGCATGGGTGGAAGAGAAGAAGCATGAAATCAAGGATCATAGTGGCAAAGTCATTTACCCCTGAAGTTCTGCTAGCATGAATGAAGGAATTGGGATTTACCAAGTCCTCATGAGTTCCTGTTAGAAGAGATGTAGTGCGGTGTGTATGGAGCCGGGGAGGAAGGATCACATAGCTTTTGACAGCAGTCGTTTTTTTTTTGTGAATCGAGTGATGTGTTTGCTTTTTGGGTGTACGAAGTGCGCGCATTGTCAACGAATGAAGAGTATTCATCAAGACAATCAAATCATGGACACAGTATAGCAATGAGCTACATGTAATATATTTAGGAAAACCAAAGCAAAAGTCCGTCATATATAGATCGTAATGACTCTTCAAAGAAACGCGACTGAAGATGCACCAAGCATCATTCCACCAACTACCACTGTGAGCAATCCAACGCCAAGTCCCTTGTGCGCAGATAATGAAGCATTGGAGGAAGCCGAGGTCGAGCTGGAGGAAGTGAAGGTCGTGGTCTGACCAGTGGAGCTTGTTGTAGACACTGCAGTAATCGTGGATTGTAAATTCCCAGATGTACTTGCAACCACACCCGCACCACTGGGCAACGTCCCGGTAGAGATCGGAAAGATTTGAGTGATCACGTCACCACTGAGCGTACGCGTCGAGGTGGATCCATCGTCAAGAACTTCCTCTTCGACGCATTCACCACTAGCGGAGGCCGTAAAATGGCAATCGAGACCTCCGCCGAGTTGCGTTGAACCAGCAGCAGTGGTGGTGGGGAAATTGGATTGAACCCATCCAGAGGCGGAGACAACGACGGTTTCTGTGGAGAAGTCAAAAAAAAGTGTGTAAAATAGATTGAAGAGGACTCTCAACTCACCTATAGCCGTCGTAGTGACAGTCGTTAATAAGATCGCGCCACTCGTAGACACGAGTCCGGAGGCAGTAGCAACATTTTCTAATATAAACGTGGTTTCGGAACCGTCACTAGCAGTCCCAATAGGTTGCGCCCACTCTGTCCCTACCACGGTGTTGGATTCGCCGGCGGGAAGGAATTCGAAAAGGCTAACGCTAGCTTCTTGAGGAAGGGCATAGATAGACACTAGGATAGGGATCATAAGTATTCAATATCCAATACCTCGTACAAATTATACACACCGAATCTCGAAGCCAATCCCAAAAAAATCATCACAACATTGCTTCCAACCTGAGTCATGATCATGATAGCTCCAGTACCTGTTAACTCTGTGCGCCAAAATCAAAATTAGCGGGGAATCAGTTGACGAGGATGAGAAAAGAAGCTCGACGAGTAGGAAGAGAGAAAAGAACCACTGACAGTGGAAAGCGGTTTCGTTATGTTATGTATAGGGAGTTATTTGAGACCATAGTTCCGAGCGCTGATGCTGTGTACGCAGTGTAATAGATCGACATGGAGTACATGTGTATTCCCGCTACTTACCTTTAGGCTCCTTTAGCCTTTAGGTGTGCACAGGGTGTGCATAGCACTCTGCCAAATAAGGAGATTCCTAATTTCCTTTTTTTTTTTTTTTTTTTTTTTTTTGGCGTATGATTATGTAATACATCTGCTGCAAGTCGCGCTCTCCTCTTTCAAAGTTTCATGTTGCTTTACAATCGCTGGCCAACCTCGCCTCGCAGGCAAACACAAAACCATCTATCAGTCTCTCATCTCAAGAAGTTTTATTCGTGCTGCAAGTCTCGGCAAATGGCGCGGTAATTCCATCGGTGCTAAGCATTGCCACCGTCAATATCCTCGACTTCTTCCTCTGTCTTTCCAATGGTCTCCAATGGTCTGCAATCTACCCATTCGTTTCCAACTCGAACTCGAATACTGAAGCGCTGAACTTTGAAGCTTAATATCCAGATGAGTAATAGTTACCCTTTTAAGTTTTGATTCCTCCAAGCTGTCATGATACTTGTATATACATTGTACAGGCACTCACCCCATGAATCTCTTTTTCGATTGAGATTGCTTTACTCTGGCTATACATAGCGTTCTCCGACTTGACCGTGAAACACTTCAATACCATACGTAGATAGTGCGTGGTTTCATGCATATGAAATATATTCATACCACCTCTTTGCATTCTGCTTGTCGTCTTAGTGGGATTCTACCAAGCTCAGACTAGGCTCCATGCAAAGTTCTATTCAGTCGTTGCAGTCATTTATTGGGGGGCCTTGGGTTAGGAATACACGCCTGTTGACTGAGAATATTTTTATTTCTGGATCTCTCGATAGAGATATCTATTAAAGAGATTGTAGCTCTCCAAAATTATTTGCAGTAACTGCCCCAGCTACTTGATTTCGTCTTACTTTCCGAAATGTGTAGGTGGATCGTATACGTTGGCGAGTACGATTCTTTCTCTGATATTATTCCATCAAGTCTTTAACAATTTTTTCTAGACAGGCCCTTCTGCTTGAAGATTTACTCATAAAACCCAAACATTCTGTTTGTCTATCTTTTGAGTATATCCATAGACCTGATTGAGCTCTGTGTCGACAGATAGTCAAACAGTGCGGTTCTTTTTCATCATATACCTCTCGATGGATGCTTATCTATAACAATCCAGAGTCAATATTCGTTTCCTCCCTGGGCTATACTATGGATTAGAAGACGACGACAAAGCAGAATTGGAGATGCGTTAGTTTTGTTCACACTGAATCTCGTTGTACCTTTTCTGATATCGACCCAGAGGCGGCGTGGATTAATGTCCACGGCTTCGGAGTAGGATGGTACACTGACACACTCAAAGAATTCGATCCCTCTGTTAGAGGCATGCAACCAGCACAGTTCAGGACTATTGCCCCGATTTCTACCGATCTTGCGTTTAGCCAACTTTGCGCACATACGGCATCCAAATGCACCCTGGCCCATATCAGAGATGCTAGCTTTCCACCCGTTGTCGAAGTTAACAATCATCCATTCATCTTTGGCAAATACGCTTTCATGCACAATGGTAGTGTCAATAGTTTTGCAAAAATTGTAGGCAGTTTTCATCTTTCTCAAGTATTGAGATTGACTTACCAATATTCCCATTCAGCGGTTCGACGTGATGAAAAGAATATCTGAATTGCAAAATACCGTACAGACCGAAGCCTTCGTATCGTCCGTTCCGAATTCCAACTACGTTTTCAATATCCGGGGAAACACCGACACCGAACATTTGGCCACCTTGTATTTTGCCCATCTTGATGTCATTCGAGCTGGGATCCTGTCGGCGACTCGACGAGCATGGGATATCTCCAATTTCAATTTTCCACATGGCGTACAGACTGGTCAGCAACCGCCTCCTTTCCACGGAGGCTCTGGTATCACAATTCCCTTCAAGATCGATTCGACTGATTCCTTACTACTTGCCCTTATCAACACTATCACCGATATCCACACAATTCAGCGTCAACACCGAGTCGGTCCGTTCACTCCTGGTCCGTTTCCGCCTGGCAAGAATTTTGCGGGTAATAAATTGAACCTCTGCATCAGTTTGTTTTCACTGTCATCTTCAATTGGGACTGTATAGCTGATGACTTCTCTGTCTGCAGCTGACGGCGGAAACCAGATGCTCGTTTGTCGCTGGAGGGACGCAAAGGACGGTTTTCCTCCGAGTCTTTATCTTTCGCTCACGGCTGGCGAGAAGCTCAATAGGAAATATTCGCCTGTTTTACCTGATCCTGAGGACTCAGAGAAAGTTGTCGACCCAACTGTCAAAATTGACTCTGTGAGGGAATTGGTAAAGAGATACCGGAGACTGCCGCCCACTGCACAAGGTCTGTGTAGTTTCCTTCATTTACTTATAATGAACGGTCTTCCGACCATCATCCAGGACGTCATGTTATTGTTGGCTCAGAGCCTTGCAGTAAGTCTGTTTTCCAAAATTTGGAGGACGTTGAATCTGACATATTATCGCCAATGTGATAAATTTCCAGCTGATTTCGTCGACGATTGGGGTCTCTTTGATCAGAACCAGTGCATGATCGTCAATAAACACCACAAATTGAGGATCCTCAATTTGGCGAAATTCTTCCAAGGTGGTCGTGAGCACGAATTTGAAAAATATCACTTCAGCGATGTCTTCAACCAAATAAACTTGAACTTCGCCGGGAGAAACGCTCCTGCACCGGTTATTGGAGTCCCAGCACACTCTATCGATCTGCCTGCGTCCAAGTCTGATGCCTACGAAGTTGAATTGGATTTGTAATAGTCTCTGTTTTCTGCGAGTAGCGTTCTTCGGTAAGCGGGTAGGTAGCGTAAGTATCACAATATGTGGGGAATGTAAAATGTCTGTACATTAGTGTTCTAATTCATCTGTCTTTTTCGTGGCACACACAAGGACTGGACCGTGAGAGTCTAAAACTTTTACCATCAACTTTTGGTGATTGCAGTACATGAATCCACCACATAATTTATACACCTCAAAATCCCAGAGCCACAGCATCTATGCCTTGAATCGATAGGAGTCTCTCTGTCTTGGCCATCCTTCAACCTTGTTCGGCGATCTTTCTTCCTGATAGGAAGTCCACGCAGCGGCTGTCGAGGAGACGCTGGTAGGATCTCGTGACTGTCATGGTTTAAATGTGGATCAATCCTCCTCCGCCTATGAATTTGGCTAGCATCCTGATCCATTGATGCCCAGTGTCCTGCATTATCCCAGGAGCGCTTCTGACCGCCCCTGTTTTGAGGTGAACGATATCTGGTCTGGGATACTTTGAGCGTGGTGCGCTGTACTTCGTTCCAGAATGTGTCCTGCCTTGGCAGGGGCTTGAACATGGTGGGCTCTGATTGGCTTGGAGGTAGCGGCGGAGAGGGATCTAGTTTGTTCAGCGGCCTTGGTATTGCGCTAGAAATATCCGGAGGATCGGTGAATGCTCTCGAAATATCCTCCATTGCGACACTTGGATGTGGCTGCTGCTGAGGCTCAGGAAATGTCGATTGGTATTGATGCTGAATCGGGGCAGTTGGCTGGTAAGCCGAAGAAGCTGCAGCATGTGCAAAAGCTTCTCCAGGTGCGTTTTGATAAATCCAATGGCCTGGAAAGGCCGTCTGGGCTGGCGTCGGACTGAATACTGGAGCATTCATGGGGCCCGTTGTCGGTGTGTTTTGACTTTCCGTATCCATGTTCATGATTTTATTATCTCCATTTGTATCGTAGGCTCTAATATCACACGCATCAACCATGGTGACGGACGCGCATTTCTGCAGAGACTGCGTCTGTTGTACAAAAGCACCCCCGAAAGCTGTGGGCTGATCTTCAATGACAATGCTCATGTCCGATTCTGACTTCGTCAGCGCGCGCGTCCCAGAAGCGGTGATAGGAACGTCGACACTCATCATTGAATCAGTTTTTACCAGAGTACCTCCGTTTCTCGGTGCCGGCAACACCACGTCGTCCACACTCATCGCTGAGGCTGATTTCTCCAGCGGTTTATGTACGAACGTAGGTCCAACAGGCTGGACAATGGGAGACTCGTCTTCATAATCGGCCAGATTCCCGTCATCTGGAGTTGATCTGGGAAACGACCTGATTGTATTCGCTATTTTATTCGGAGGATTTGATCTCTGGAAGGCTGAGACACTGTATGGTGCTCCTGATGCTTCTGACGATAAAGGGTCAGCGATAGATGTGGTATTTGCGAGGATCCTTTCGTCTGGGAATGCGTCTGACCGACCAGGTCGAGTACGTCGGACTCCAATCTGGTATGGTGAACTGGAATACCTCGATGAAGAGTGCCTATGAACTAAGGTCTCAGTGTCCTTCGTGACTTTAGCCGCTCTACTTGACCCAGATACCAATCTTGGTGCTATACGTGATGCCAATGGTCGTTCTCCCGAAGAAATATTCCTTTGCGAATAATGCGAAGGGGAATCTTCCTCGACGCGTCGCGTCTTCCGACTGGAATTCCGGTTTCTCCTCTCCTTTCTCAAGTTCGCTAGTTCTACCTTTTCACTCTGAGGAGTCGGGCCAAGCAAATCTTTTTTCTCTCTATGTCTTGGATGATGTACTCTTGCTGTAGCAGGTCGAGGAACATCCGATCCGGGTCGGCTGGCTGTGGAGGTATGAGATATCATACTTTGACCTGGTAATCGCTCTTCACGAGCGCCGTGGCGTTGAGCAAGTGTAATTTCCGTGTGAGGTGGGTTTTCAAGTTCATCAGTCACCGCTTCAAGCAAGAATTGGGAAGGTGCCTTTGTTTTCACTTGTACCGAAGTACTCGAGCTACTTGATTCGTTGCGCTTCGGTGGGACAACTTCACTAGTACTTGAAACTAGCGCTGCCTCTGCTATTGATTGGTTGTTCGAATTCAAGATCTTTGGCCGACTGCGAACACCATCGTGGGACTTAGGTGAAGCAATATTTCCAACATTGAGCGAAGCGTTCTCTTCGTTTTTGGATGGATTCAGATTCAGGATGATTTGAACTTCCTCTAAATCATCGTTGTTCTCTTCTTCTTCCTTGTCCTCCTCCTCCTTCTCCGTTTCTTCTCCGTCTTCTTCTTTCCCCTTGTCACCTTCCTCAGATCTTGCCACTGGTGGTATTCTACTACCAGCACGACGGAGACTGTTCAACGCGGGAATTTTAATAGTGAGCCTAGAAATCCCAATCAATTTAGTGGTGTGTATGCGAGACCAATGGGTACTATACGTACGGAGCTACTATGAGATTGTTAAACAGCCCAGATATATCACTGATACTGCTGGTTTGATTTTTCGAATTTGATGCGTTGCTCATGATGGAGTTCTTTGGTTTTTGCGAGCAGAATATTATAGGGTAAGTAATGGGGGAAAAGGATACAATGGTTGACAATGTGGCCGAGTCTGACTTAGTTCCGACATTTTTAAATACGGAAAGTGACTGCGAAAGCTGTTCATTGAATACAAGGGATTTGTGGGCGATGTTTGATCAAAAACAAAAAATAGAACGAGAACGGCACAACGGTTGTGACGGTTGTTGTTGTACTGTAAGTACAAGACAAAAAACATATCATTTGATTGCAACAAGCCAAACCATAGTCTTCGAAGCACATGCAATGGAGATTATTCAATTTTCCGAGAGAAGGCAGCAGAGCTGTCTTCTCAGAGGATAAGATCAGACGTGGCGATGAGAGCGGGCGCTTATCGCCTTTGAACTAAACTCTCATCGTCGAAATTCGTCTCTAAGCTCTTTTTTGTGAACCCACCCCCCCTTCCCCACCCGAGCGGGGCTATGCCCCAAAGAAATCTCATCCACTAACATTGAGCACCTCATAGTGCTCCTCACATCGAGCTCGTTTGAGCGAACCTTATCTTATATACCCACAAACTCAATCCAATGTAAATTACCGAAGAAAAATAGGCTGCATAGGTTTGAACTTTGACACCATTTAGTAGTCATGGTCCCGGGAAGATGTTGTCACCTTTCCTATCTATCTTAGGTTTACTACTGGACTAGTACGGTTTCTAGCACTAGTAATGGGCAAATTTCGACAATCCATTGGCTACTTACTACTGTACACATTCTAGTCATACAAACACTGGGGTAAGGACAAACTTGTTGATCACATCTCCGAGAAGCTTTTTGTTTTTATCAGACTTTCCTCAAGTCCAACTCAACCTCGAAAGCTCCGCACTTGGAATCAGGCAGATCGATAGGATGCGTAGGCACTCCAATCACCGGTGTAGGAGCATTTGTCTCGGTGTTGGAAATTTGGTCGAAGACGTTGCTGAAGTGGTACTTCTTAAATTCATGTTCACGGCCTTCTCGGAAGAATTTCGCCAAGTTGATGATCTTCAACTTGTGGTTTTCATCGACAATGACACACTGGTTCTGATCGAAGAGACCCCAATCATCGACATATTCAGCTATCAGACAGTTGGTCAGCAATGAAGGTAGTATTTGAAGTGTTTGGTGCTTACTGCAAGGCTCGGAGCCGACGATGACATGTCGTCCTGAGAAAAGAAGAGTTAGTATGAGATTCGTCGATCAAGATATGATACGAACCTTGTTGACTGGGAGGGAGGTCCTGGTATCTCTTTACCAGTTCTCTGACTGAATCGATCCTGACATCTGTGTTATTAATGTCCTCCGAAACCTTGGGACTCGGAAGAACAGGGAAATATTTCCTGTTCAGCTTCTCGCCAGCGGTGAGCGAAAGGTAAAGACTGGGCGGGAAACCTTCCTTCGCGTCCCTCCAGCGACAAACAAGCATCTGATTTCCGCTATCGGCTATAACAATATGATCAGCTTCGGTATGTCAACGAAAGAGGGCGGTAAAGGCGAACTTATGCAGAGGTTCAGTTTATTTCCAGCACGGTCGTTACCAGGAGTGAAAGGGCCAGTCTTATGACGACGCTGAATTTTATGGAGATCAGCAATGGTGTTGACCAGAGCAAGTAGCAGTGCATCAGTCGAGTCAGTGTCGAAGGGGATCTCGAAACCACCAGGACCCCGCCGGGGCGCGGACCTGATCCCTGCTTTGATGAGATCGAGGTGAGCGAAGTAAAGGGTCGCCAAATGCTCAGTGTCAGTGTTTCCTCGAATGTTGAACACGTAGTTGGAATTCGGGACAGAGGACGCCACAGCGAGTGTTTGCACTGTCGCTTGCAATTCGGCTATTCTCCGCATCACGTCGAATCGCTATAGATGAAGAGTTATTTCAACTCCAATCATCGAAAGCACGAAAAGAAACATACAATGGGAGCGAAATCAGCGACGCTTCCGTTGTGCATGAAAGCATATTTTCCAAAGATGAAAGGATGGTTGTTCACTTCCACGACGGGAGGGAAACTGGCATCTCTGATGTGAGCCAGCGTGCATTTGGATGCGGTATGAGCACAAAGCTGGCTAAACGCAAGATCGGTAGAAATCGGGGCAATAGTTCTGAATTGAGCGGGTTGCATGCCTTTGACGGAGGGGTCGAATTCTGCGAGGGTGTCGGTATACCAACCCACCCCGAAACCGTGGACATTGATCCACGTAGCCTCTGCGTCGATACTGATATCAGAAAGAGGTTGACTGAGATTAGGAAATAAAACCCACGAATCTCCAACTCTGCTTTGTCGTCGTCTTCCAATCCGTAGTATAGTCCGGGAAGGAAACGGTTATTGACTCTGAAAGATCTAGTGTCAGGAATTAATTGGGAATAATGAGATATACATACTGTTTTACGATCTGAGAAGCATCGGCGAATATGAGCACTGATCGTAGGCTGGAAACTTTCAAACATACCGAGTGATCTGGCCTGACCAGTAGATCTTCGAGCATAAGACTCTGCCTGAAGCATTGTGTTAAAACAAGAAGATACAACGATAAGAAAAGAGCAGACGCACTCGCCGACATATACAATCCATCGACACATTTTCGAAAGAGATGCAGAATCTGTAAACGCGGAAAAGATGATTGGGGTAATCACTGCATAATCATATCGAGTCCCCGTCCTTTAAATACTCCTTCAGACCAACACGTTAGTACGTGTTAGCTGAAATCCTCATACCACCTCAGACCCCTGTTCAAAGTCTTCACCCCAGTGTGACAGTGGCGCCTGACAGGGAACGTCAATAAAGTTCTGGAATTCGTGGTCAAGGTATATGGCACGAGGGCAGGTGCAGGCAGGGGACAAGAAGAATGGAAGAATAAGATGAATAAGTGAATCGATGGATAATAGATAGGATACAAAACATGCTGACTTCCAGGATGTTTCTGAAGCGAAAACAAAACGCGTTGGTACAGGTTGGCACCCAAAATTTAATATCTACTCAGAAGCGAACTGGATGCTACGTTACTATGTACATAGACTTGACCAGATTTAGGAACCTTCCTTGCTTCTAGTTCTCTACGTAGGGAGCTATTGCCTGTCAGCCTATGTCAGCTGCAGAAAACAAACGGCAGGGACAAGAGATCGCAAGAAAGCGACCTCCGAGTCCTGGGCGTTCTTAGGCCCTAGATTTGCATTGCCGAAGGAGAAAGCGTATAGGAGCTTGCGTCAATGAGCAGCCAGATGATAAGCATGAGCAGGAAGGTACAGCAAAGTAAGATAGGTGCGGCTGCCCGGAGGACCTTACATCTATCAAAATTTACTACGGCCGATGACAGTGGAATCATCCACGACCGCAACTTTTCTTTTCCCTCCACGAAATCAAAGCATGCTTTGATGCTCAAGTGCGAAGGGGTGCAGTCGAATAAATTATTTGATGCTCGAGATCCACGAGGAACTAAGAAAGAAGACCACCGCGTCAACTCCTGAAGTGAGAATTTACGCCGACTACCATGTTATGTGTATTCAACAAAGGTTGAATCGTTGAAGAGGGTTGAAATCCGAAGACGCGTACACAGCGGCATGGAAGACGCGTCGGAACTTTCACACGTCCTATTTATTTATTCGCACTCATCCAGACTCAAGTACTCATTGAGTACTCATCCTCTAAGCTTCAGCTTCAATCCTGGTCGATTTTCAGGATTTCCCTCAAAATGCTCAGGTGTACATGGGACCGTAGCTTTCGTCCATCGCTGCTGCGAAATTCGGGCGTGAGGTACTCCCTAAATACTTACTACTTCCATTCCTCAATCTTCCGACAAGCTTCTCCTCCTCCACGATATGTTCGATTCTCTTCACCGAATCCCAATCCAGGGCCAGGGCGGGGAAATGGAAAAAACTTCTTTGGCGATCGAGCATGGCCGATGAAAGTCGGTGCAGGACTTGCTGGTGTGGGTGTAATTTGTTATGTCTCCTGGTCTGTCACCTGTCGTATCCAATGATTTGCGTACAGTCTTACACGATTCTTTACTCCTCGCCCTCTGTCGAACAGTTTAGAACAAGTCCCTGAAACTGGTCGCTGGAGATTCATCTCTATCTCCCCAAAAGCTGAAGTTCAAGTTGGGCAATTCGCACTCCAACAAACATTGGCTCAATTTCAAGGTCGGATATTACCAGATGAACACCCAGTGACGATGCATGTCAAGAGAGTCGTGCAAACTGTTCTCGACGCGTCGCACTTGGGAGTTGTCAGAGGGTACTCTCAACCCCAACTGCAATCCTCCAGCAACGATTTTGCCGACGATGATACTTGGTCTTCTTCCTCGTCTTCCTCGTCGATCAAGTCTTCTCCAGCAGCTATTGCATCAGCAGGTAAAGAATGGACTGTCATTGTTGTTGATGAGCGCAAGATTGTTAATGCTGCCGCAACGCCTGGCGCCGTGATTGTCTTTACGGGAATTTTACCTATCTGCAAGGATGAACAGGGCTTGGCTGCTGTTTTGTCGCATGGTATGTCTTTCATCCCCGAATGGTTTTATTTTCCCTTCCCAATCGTTTTCCAGAAATTGGCCACGTTGTTGCGCGTCATGCTGCCGAACGACTTTCTTCCCAAACTATTGCTACTGCGTTGACTCTTTTTCTTTCCGCACTGGGACTAGATTTCGGAGTCAGCGCATTATTGAATAAGTTCCTGCTCGAGCTTCCTAATTCTAGACTGCAAGAGAGGGAAGCTGATTTAATCGGGTTGCGGCTGATGTCGAAGGCTTGCTATGATCCCAGAGCCTCCCCAGCGTGCGTCCGCAATTGATTCCTCTTTTCAATTGTTGACCTAAGTTATCGTTATCCTCTGTAGAATGTTCGCTCGTTTAGGTCAACTACAGTCCCAAGCATCGCGCGGAGGTTTCAGTTCACCAGAGTTTTTCAACACCCACCCATCGTCCGAATCGAGAGTGAGAGAAATTGAATCACATTTAGGAGAGGGTTATGCCCTTATTACTGCAAACCCTGCGTGTGCGGAGCTACAGGAGCGAGTACAAGCGTTCAAAGAGAGTGCAAGGCTGAAGAATGCATTTGATCTCGGGTCACAGCCTGGTCAAAATCGTGACCATGTACATGATGAAGAGGAGGTGTGGAGGTAGTCAATTTTGCGGAGTGCTTTATAACATGGACTGTAGACCACTCTAGTTTGCACGTACAATTTTGAGGAAATCCCGCTTTAGAAGGATGAAAATTCTAGCCACTTTTAATAATGATATGTAGTAGTAGTGATATTTTCCGTCCGGTAGATATAATACACTGAGCTCGCTCTGGAATCCACGTAAGAAGTACTATCGGTACCTACACGAAATTACACCAAACATTCCCCCACTGATCTTGCGCCTGCCCGGGTATACCCAACCCCTGTTGATTTGGCTCAGCACCGTCGATATACCCCACACCATAGCTCTGATTCGCATTAAACCTTGCCAACGGACAGGCAAACCCCAGAAAATTAGGACATGCTCTATCAGTTGCTTGGCATGTTTCGATGCATGGCATCAGCACGGAATATGACATGTTCAACGGAGAGAATGTGGGATTTCGCGGGACGGAAGATGTGGTTTGTGCTTGCAGGGCAGAAGTAGGAGAGGGTAAACCTGTACTTGAAAAGGTTCCTATAGACGAGGAACTCATTGTTGTAGTCGTAGAAGGACTTTGCTCGCCGCATCTAGGAAAGCTAACGGAACAAAGCCAGCGAAAGTACGCTCGCTGACAGTCTGCGCAGGTTTGCAGTGGTGAATAATAATCTCTCCCACATGCTTGCGTAGTAAGCGTTGTGGTAAAGTTGATAAAGTATGTGGTGAGTGTGTCGGATATCGTTGAAGGGAGGTTGGTGGAGTCGTATATGGATAATTCGGAGTTGTCCGGAGGAGGGAGTGGAATGGCATATGTCACACCGGGGCAATAGGGAAGGAAAGCGGCTAAGGGACAAGCGAATACAGCTGTTCAAGGGTAGTCAGGTGAATAGAGTGAACGTAGAAGGATTATCAGTTACCGGACTTGGTCACAAAATACATCGGACCACTGAGCTTTTGGCTATCCTGAATGACATACGCAGTATAATTGGTCTGCGGCGAAAGACCTGCCATTAACCACTGTGTCCGCCAACCATCCTCATCTCTCAGCCACAGACTTTCATTGGCGATATTCCCAGAGGATGCTTGTGAAGCCATCATGCAAGCAGTTTGTGGTAAGCTGGTCAGAGTTTGAGATGATGTAGGCGCTATTAGCAGAGTGAAATTTGGAGACGAATCAGGCGGTGAAGGGGGTGATAACGATGGTCCAGGAAGTGTGTAATTTGGATATGAAGGGTCTGTGAATATAGGCGGGTCAAATGGAGGTGAAAAAAGCAACGCTTGGTTGGATGTCGTGTCGCCTAATAACGGAAAAGTAGCCAGTACCTCGTGCATTGGCCCTACGTAAGTTACAAATTAATTCACCAGGAAATTCACTAGATCACTAACCACTATCTGAAGCAGCAATCTCAAATGAGAAATCGTCTGAAAGGGTTCCATCTATAGCCAAAACTCCTCCGTCCAGGAAAGAAGCCGAAAAGGTGCCCAGCCCTTGATTTACTATAATCTCATATACATCTGTCCCTTCATCGGGCCCAGGATCATCCACTGTGGTGCTGTTGGTAACAAAGAAACGCGTTGAAACAGTTTCTGAGGAGCAGTAAGCAACTGTAATTGTTAAATTCTGCGCAGCTGGAAGGGAAAAAGATGGAGGAGAAGGAATATCTTGGGAGTTGAGGGAAAGGATTGCATTCAATGAGAGCGAAGCGGTGGCCGCTTGGATGAGGGCAGCATTAACAAGGCATAATAGCGTCTCTGGAAGCATTTACAGTACAAGGTCAAGGTGAAATTGCTTTGTGGCTGCTCCGAAGCTCCGGCCGAATGCCGTAATATGTTGCCGGAATCATATCATTTTCGGTCGATCATTTTTTGATACTGTTCTATTGTTTGATACTACTGTTCTCCATTCCTCACGACCATATATCTTAACGACATTGTATTTTTGTTATACCTGTGCTTCAGATTCTTCATATATTTTCTTTCACTTACGACCGATTTCGCTGCCTTCGACTGCGGCCCAGTGCTGCGAAACACTTCGACTTCGAAATATTTAAAGCTGGCAAAACGTAATCTGTATAAGATTGCTAGTCATTGTAGCAAGTTTTAATGGTAATGGAGATAGGACTTGCAAACGACTCGTACGTCTCTTTGCGCTTATCTCTCTTAACATTGGTGTTGAACGTTGATCCAATAGAATATGGCGTATTTCTGGTGAGCATTTTGGCTTTGTCTATGTACCTAAACATTATGAGATAAACCCTACTGGGAATTCAGTCCTCCGTAGCCAAAATTTACACCAGCTGCTTCACCGTCGAAGTAGCAATAATTTCAACGGTTGGAGACCGCTGGTAACGATTTCCGTTGACCCTCATTTGGGGCATAATCATTGCGAAATCCACGAGACAACCTTAGGAAGCGACGGGCAGAATCCGAATACCAAGACTGGGCTGGATCTGTGTGTAATTCAATCCATTCCCTTTGAATTGATGTTAATATTATTACTGTAACTCTTCAGTGAAAGTCCTCGTCCCAATACCAAACTCTTATTCGAAGTCGTCCATTTCCCGCAAGCTGCTAAAAAGAAGGCCCGAAGGCTGAACAAAACCGTTCTAGGGTCTTGTGTGTATGAGATGGGTGAATTGGTCAGGCTGGCGAAGGAACAGGAACGTGGCTCTAGTATGTCCTTCCTTGTCGGTCTTGTCATTCACGTAACCTACATGCACTTTTGAACCTCCAGAGCAGCCCATCTCCATAAGCCTGAAACCCTTAGGATCGGGACCTCGAGCAAAACACATGAAACGCCTGCGGAGAGATAGCACAAGTACTACTACTTCTGATAAGGGATTCTCAAAAATCGGCTTTGCAGGACCTAGTCTACAGATCAAAGTTATCCCTCCTGAGGGTAACCCGCTTACACTTGCGCGATCATCCAAATATCTCGGTCTTTCTTCGTGTGAAGAGGAAAGTGAGGAGGATGAAGATCTCACCGATGAAAACGAGGAAACAGAATCGCTCATTATGAGCCTGGGCTCTTCGAAAACTCTCAATGACGAAGGTCCTCACCGAGAACCTTCTCCCGAGTCTGGTATTCGGAGACGCCGCCGTGGTCGTATTCGTCGTCGTGTTTTTACAGGCTACGCTTGCGACTCCGGAGACGAAATAGAGGACGAGGAGAAATGGATTTCAGAATCTGCTTCCGAAACTGCATCAGAGGCAGAGGCGGATGTCATGTTGAAAGAAGTCGACGAATATGGCAGTGACTCTCCAAATTCAAATCCAAATCCGTCCACAGAGTGGTCTCCGTGGTCTTGGTTCGACCATGTAGCTCCGATTCTGGGCGTCTTGGGTATGGCACAGCCTAACCCCGGTATATTGCCCAGTTACCGGGACAGCTTGGAAGATGATCACAAACATCAGGCAGAGATGGAGATGGTGGAGATGGAAGCTCATGAAACAGATGTTGATACAGGTCCGATTGATGAGGAAGAGATTTGGGAATGGGTATGGTGGGAGCGCCTGTTATGCCTTTTTACAGTCTATCGGGAACTCAGAATTGCGGAATACGAAGAAGCTCGGTTGGGTAATTCTTCGTTGGTGGACCTTGGTTCGAGCACGAGTCCAAGGCTTTCCGGCGCAAGTTTGAGTTCCTTGTCTGCGGGTTTAGGTGACGCAGAAGGGAGTCATTTTAGTATGTATGATAAGATTTATCAGCGGCTCCAGGTTGAGTGGACGTACGTTGGTACATTGCTGCTTGGCTTGGCTGCGTAAGTATATTTCTTTTTGGTACTCTATGAGCGAATTCTCGTTATTTATCATACTTCGTTGACACAGTATCGACGCCGCAATCTTTGCTATATCACCTTCCTCGTCTTCGCCTTCCTTCTCTGATGTCGCTTCCGGCGCAGAAGCCGCCGACATGGCATCTTCATCATCGTTATTCCCTGTTGACTCTTTTGCTAGAGAGGCAGTAAGTCTCAGTACGATATCCACTGCGTTGGGTTTGTTATGCGACGCATATTTCTTGATGATTTATGCTTGGGGTGATGTTAGCACGTTCGTTGTGAGCATCGTGGTATTGTCCCACCTTTCCGACATCACTAAAACTTATTTCTTCATAGAACCGTGCACGGCCTTCCTTGCCTTCTTCGTCTCATGTTAATTCTTCTCCCTTTACCCCTTCATCGTCTCCCCAAATCGAACAACCCACACCTCCCTACCATTCATCCCAATCATGGGGCTATTTTGCCCTCTCCTCCCGCATCCCCGCAATGTGTACGGTCCTCTCCATCTTCTTCATCGGCGTATTTCTTCTCATCGTCGCATCCGAAGCCGCGCCGCCCGCAGGTCTCTGGTTCTTGGGCGTGCTCGTCGGCATGGGAATGTGGATGCAGTATATTGTCAGGTTTGGAAAGGTTGTTGGGAGAATCATTCGAGGTGTCGGTCGAGGTGTGAGAAGTGGTGTAACATCAGTAGAAAGTAGCGCGAGGTGGGCAGGAAAGAAAGTCGGAGGTTTGTTTGTTAGGAGTGATGATCTCAATGGGATGGGGGCTGGACATGATGTTCGAGCAGCGGATCCGAATACAGGCAAAGGGAAGAGATCGGTAATTCGACCGTTACCTGTGAAAGTACGGCCTGAGGGACGAGGCCGTGGTTGAGGGGGTAGGCTTTTCTAACGTCTTGTATTGTCCACTGCGTTTCATATCGCACATCTACAACCTGATTGCAACTGAGCGAAATGTGCACGAACAATCATCAATGCCATAGTTAGCCATCGAAAAAATATGTAAAACTAGTCCCGAATCCATAATTATCATGAGTATAATTGTACAGAGACTATCCAACATTGCCTTGAATACAATTACAAGTACAATATACATATTAGCACAATACAAGTACATGAGGAATAGCAAACGTGAACCAAGGTTGCATACTATGATGGAGCTCCTTCAGCGACATGTATATGTGCCGACGAGTCCCAAGCTTCACATGCAACTCCAATCACCAAGTTCTGTTGAACACCGTCTTCGTCCCCTTTTTCTGTTCTCGGCCGACTAGGCATCTCAATCACTACGGCGACCTGCATGACAGTAACATCGTTATGCGCGTTTGTCGGTTTGGAGACACCTTTCCCATTTCTCTTCTCGTTCCTAACTCTAATATTAGAGCTCAAGTTAAGAGAGGTGGCGGGTATCCATGCAGGGAGGGATAAGCCGTGTAATGCGTGAGGATTTTGCGAAGGGAGACGGATTGGTGGTGGCCCGGGTGATGATGGTGGAGGCAGTGGTCGTGTAGTATCATGACATGGATTGATTGATGTGGACGGGATTGTGAGTGTCTGAGCGGTTAGCGGCTGTAGAAAAATGGGAAAAGTTTATCAGTTATATGCACCACAGAGCCAAAAACAAAGTCCGAAAGAGATGTAGTACATACCTGTACTGAAAGCCAAAAAGTATCATTATCACTCTTCACAAACCGCGGTTCGAATAAGGCAGGCACGTCTGAAGAATCAACTTGCCCTTCAAGGCCAATAACAGACCTAGAGTCCCATTGTCCCCAGGCTAATAATGCTCTCCTTCGCGCCATGTTTCGCCTTGTACCAAACCCACAGCAAATAAAGAAGGCCAGGAGGACGATGAATGTGATGAGGAAGCCAAAGAAATAGCTGGCTCCTTTAGAAGGAATTCCGGCATTGTTATCTGAGGAGGATGAAGACGAAGATGCTGTGGAAGCAGAGGCCGTTGAAGTCGACGAGCTGCTTGCCGATGAAGATGAAGTGAAACCCAAAGCCATCGTAGGTTTCGTGATTCTCCTGTACTTCTCTTCTTGCGTCTTCTCTCGTGTGTGAGGAACAAGCGGGAATGAATTTGCGATAATGAGGAACCTCCGGTAACCTGTATTTTGGTCTAGAGCGCCCAGCAAAGTCGGTACGGGATTATGTCAGCGAACTGTTTCCGAACGTACTGCGTTGCCCTTTTCAGCTTTTATACCAAGTCTATATGGCTAGATACGGCTGTTCATTAATTGAGGTAGTCACTCATGAAATACGGGCAACCTGACAAGTTACAACTACCTGAACCCCTACTCAACCGAGTCAGACTCACCACTCCTGCAAACTTCCATCCTCCCCACGCCAAAGCGGGTTCCTCCAGGGCGCATGCTTCACATAAATTTCACTCGCCTTCCGCACATGTTCTTCATCTATCTCAACTCCGATTCCGGGTTCTACGTGGGTGAACGAGCAAGTTAGGCCAGGTTAGGACTCGGTTGCAAATATGCTAAAATTAGTAGCTGAAGACTAGCGTCGATTCTCGAAGAGAAGTGACAACAGCGCCGACCCTCAACAGCACATAGACTGATTGCGGTGCTCGAGACACATACCTTGCAAAGCAGCGACGTATCCGTCCTTGACGGCAAACACCTCTGGATTGACCATGTAGGTGTGAAGGTCCGCTTCGATTCCTAGTGCCTCACCCGCGGCAATGTTGTAGTGCATCTTCAAGCAACGGAATGGCGAAAAAACATAAGCAGATACATATATGGGAAGTGGACAATAACTGACCTTCCAGCTCATTTCTTGGATTACAACTGAAATATTAGATTAATCACCCAACAAACATAATGCCAGTGAGCGGTCCAAAATTTCGCTGCTCACAGTTTGGAGCTGAGATTGCCACTTGCATACACGCAGCAAGTGCAATGGGGCCTAATGGACAATGTGGCGCAAGAGCGACATCGTAGGTCTCTGTGTAACTGGCGATTCGATGCAGTTCGCTGATCCCGCCGCAGTGTGATACCTGTATTAGGAAAATATCGTTATTCAAAGGCAAGGGATTTCACTCGAGCAGACAAATTTACGTCAGGTTGTGCAATGTCAATCGCTCGTCGTTCCAGGTAGGGCCTAAAATCCCAACGTGTGAAAAGTCGTTCACCAAGGGCGATAGGAGTCGAGATCGCATTGGATAGGTCGGCGATTTCTTCCGGCTGAGTCGGAAGAAGGGGTTCTGTTCAACCACGTTGAAGATAATTGGAGACATCGCCTCGATACCTTTAATGTCTGTTTTCGGGCGTACCTTCAATGAACATTGGATGCAAAGGCTCCAGAAGCTTAGCAAGCTGTTTGGCCATGCCCTTGTGTAATCTGCCGTGGAAGTCAACTCCAACGTCGAGTCCAGTGGATCTGGGTAAGTGCCACTAGGGCATATAGTCACCGCATAAGGGGAAATATAGTTCCAAGACGCACCTCACTTGTTTGACACGATCGACAGTAGCTTCAAGTAATTCAGGAGAATCAATCCAGGATATCGCGTCTGCGAAACTATTTTCAGTAATTGGGAAAGTAGAGCAGTTGTATGAGTAGCGCATGATACAATCACTGCTTTCAACGAAGCCATAACACTGTTTGGCATATGCTTTTTCTTTTCTCATATCCTTACCAGTTCCGTTCATCTTCACCGCAGTGAACCCTTGGGCTTTGCGCTCTACAGCGGCGCTGACCACTGCACTGGGGTGATCTCCTCCGATCCAGCCATATACTTTGATTCGATCCCTCACCTTGCCGCCCAGTAACTGCCATACCGGAACTCCCAACTTCTTACCCTTGATGTCCCAGAGTGCAATATCGAGACCGGAAAGAGCACTCTACGAGAATAAGGTCAATGTCTCGAGTACTACCCGCGATCGCTAGCAGGATGAAGATACCATGAGAACCGGGCCTCCGCGATAAAACCTCCCCATATAAGCGGTTTGCCATATATCCTGGATGTTATCGGCTACAGCACCGATAAACCGTTCACGGAGATCGTCGAAAGCGCCTTCAATAGCTTCAGTGTGGCCTTCCAATGTACTTTCGCCCCACCCAACGATGTTATCAGATGTTTTGACTCTGACGAAAACCCAACGTGGGGGAACGCGGAACGTCTATAGGTGGTAGGATTAGGATAATAGCGATAGCCTTTGGACAAGGGCTTGCCTCAATGTCCGTGATAGTGTTCGAGGTCATGCCGATGAATAAAACGTTAGATAGAGCCACATGAATTCGAAAACGTGAGATAGAAAGTCTCGTGTTGTATTTGCGTTTATTCGCGTTGTAAAAGGGTGATTTTAATATATTTGCGATCTATGGACCCATACTTGAGAATCACGCTGAAATGTAGATGAGATACAAGATGAGACGCTGTTTTATCATGATTTCAATCGTGGTCGTAGAGACAGAACCGACCGGCTCGTTGTGCCGGTCAAAAACTTCTTTCTCACCTTCTGTCACCTCGTTGAAGAGAACAACAAATCGAAGGAGTTCTATAGTTCATTATGGCCGACGCTGGTAAGACCAGGCGCATAGTCTTTGCGGTTGTACTCACCAATTTTTTTTCTGCTTACCTTTCTCAGGATTCTTCAAAGGTACTTCAGCCGACCAGGACAGGCGTTTCTCCGACAAGGAGCTCAAGCTTCTAAAATCCATGAAGTTTCCTCCAGAATTTGACAAGAAGGTAAGCTCAATGGGCTTTGTGTCGACATCAACTCAGGGCAAGTACAGGTCGATATGCGTAAAGTCAATTTGACTGTTATTAGGCCATGGATAGCTAAAAAAGTGGTGGAGCTTGTTGGCTTTGAGGATGAAGTCGTTGTTGAATATGCTATGGGTCTTTTGGAAGACAAGCAGGAACCTGTGAGCACCTGAAGTTTATAACTTTTGACACTGTATAATGACATTTTCCACTTTGTTTTGTAGACTCCTGATCCGAAAAAGATGCAAATAAATTTGACTGGATTCCTCACCAAAGATACACCTGCGTTCATGACTGCACTCTGGAACTTGCTACTTGAAGCCCAATCAGATATGACTGGTGTTCCTCGGACCTTTGTCGAAGAAAAGAAGGAAGAACTGAGACGAGCTCGGGAACGAGACGGGCGTGCCATTGATGAAAGAGATCGTAGAGCCAGGCTGGACGAGATCCGGGACGAAGATCGCGGTGGACGTGGAGGTAGAGGTAGGGGCCGTGGTCGCGGTCGCGGTCGTGGACGAGGAGGCTTTGAAGATGACCGTGGGGGTCGAACTCGAGATAGTGGCTGGGGAAGTCGTCGAAGCCCTCGACGTCGTTTCTCTCGGTCTCCGCCCCCTCGACGAAGATCGCCCACTCCGCCATCTTCCGCCGGCTCACGCTCACCCCCTCGAAGATATCGCTCACCTCCTCGTAGAAGGTCTCCTTCTCGCTCGCGATCTCCTACGCCTCCGCGTCGATCCCTGAAGCGTCGTTCGCCCTCCCGCTCTGCCTCCAGGTCGCCTGTGCCTCCTCGTCGCCGGAACCGATCACATTCTATGACTCCTCCTGCACGTAATAAACGGTACAGGGACAGTCGTAGCCCCCCTGCCCGCAGGAGACGAATATCTCGAGGACCCTCTACTTCCCGCTCGCCGAGCAGATCAAGGTCTCCAGCTCGTGGCCATGTGAAGCGCAGAAGAAGTGCCAGTCCTCCTAGACGTAAAGCAAACCCTTCCAGGTCCCCGCCTCGTCGCGAGATTCCTCATAAGTCCGACAGAAATGCAAGGAGATACACTCGTAGTCCCAGTCGAAGCAGTCGAAGCAGCAGTCGTACACCTCGCCGCCAATCTCCTGCCGCAGAGCGTATGGATGTCGATCGTAAAGGAGGCGGTGAAGAATTAAAGATCAAAGGACAGGCGGATGCTGAGAGGAGAAGAGCCAAGCCAAATAGTGATGAGGTGTGTCCTTTTATGGCTTTCTACAAGAACTTGTCTGATGTTGAGCATTAAATGAGGAATAGGGCTCGAAACCCAGGCCGCCTCAAGCTGATTTAGCACAAAGAGAGAACGAGCTTAAAGAGCGTGCATTACGCAACAAAGTTGTCCGTACTCGGAAAGGTAGTGCCGCCGCTTGATAACAGACTGAAAAGGCTGAGTGCTCTTCCCTTGCGATTACTTGTCCATATTCGCCGATATTAGAAAAAAACACTTCTCTTCATCCTTAGGTCTCTTGTCTCATATCACTTACACCGTTGTCTGGGATCACTCATCGCCGATGAAAGATACATTGCTGGTGTATCTGCTTTCCGTTGCTATACAGCATGATTGCTTCAGAGTCCATAGATTCTACCGGTATAGTTTCTATTCACCTCGATCCATGTACCTGCTGTTGATTTGTTTTTTCTACCAACCCTCGCCCTGAATGTTTAATGCCATACCAATGATTTTTTGTTACATGCCCAGTGATATCTTCAAACGGTCTATCAGTTCTACTGCATGACAATGGAATGGAACGGAACGGCAACGGACTCAGTGACGTCCTCTTCAGCCCTAAAGCTATTCATCGGGACAATCCCGGCTGGTTCTTGTCCGGTGTTTCCAAGGACGAACCCCCTCGTGCTCCACACTCTTTTTCCGAGTTGGCACTTTCTCTGCTAGATATTTCCCGACTATTGAAGCTTGTCACATCCTTGTGATTCTACTTCGGTGCTCTGATCAAAAGCTGTTTGAATCAAGGTAGTTGTCGATTGGCAGTTTCTCCGCTATCGCAGGAAATTAGAAATTAATTTCATACATTCGATGAAAATACGGATAAATATTTGGGTCTTTGACCAGGAATTTTATAACATGGTCCGCTGGAGGGTGAGAAGTACTGTACCACGGGTGTTTAAAATGCTAAGTTTCTAGTCAAGCAGAGACTGGTGTACATCGCCTTTACTACTATACTGTTTTTTTTGGATCTCTGACCAGCGAACATGTACTACTCGCTCATCGCAGCAGCGTGTTTTGTTGCGTCGGCTTCAGCTCACGCTACCTTCCAGGACCTTTGGATCAATGGAATCGATGCAGGTAGCTCTTGTGTGCGTCTTCCTCTCAGCAATAATCCTGGTAAGAGAAATGTTCTTTTGTCACACCCCTCCCACATTATTGATCTTCATCCAACAGTAACGGATGTTACGTCGGATGTAAGTGCTATTCCTGCACACAAAAGCCATATGTTTGAATCGGTTGCTTGTATTTCTAGGATCTAACTTGCAATGTTACCCCCACGCCGTCTTCCGGCGTATGCCCGATAATGCGTACGCCTTTCCACTGCATTGTAGTATGCTTCACGTCCTGATAAACCTTACAGCTGGGGATCAAGTCACTGTTGAGATGCATCAGCAACCAGCGGACCGTTCTTGCGCTAACCAAGCAATTGGCGGAGATCACTATGGGCCCATCAATGTAACTACTTGACCTTTAAGATGGCTTTTCTTAGTTCTGACTAGCTGGCATCTCCCCTCCGAAGATTTATCTCGCACCAGTTGACGACGCGACAACCGCCGATGGACCAAGTGCCTCTTGGTTCAAGATCTCAGAGATTGGTCTCCCGTCTGACAATCCCGATTACTGGGGTACCGGTAAGTCAGAAGAGCTTTTATTGCAAGTGTCGATTCGTTTCTGATGCTTGATCTCAGAGGTTCTCAATGTGAGTTGATTTCCTCCAAGTTTGTTCGAGGTCTTATTCATGATTGGTTACGCAGGATAACTGCGGACATTACACATTCACCATTCCTTCCGATATCGAACCAGGAAACTATCTTCTCCGTGCGGAAGTCATTGGTGGGTAGTTCCCAGTGCATTTGTTATAGGTCGGGATCTAACAATGTTGGAAAGCTCTTCACGTAGCATCTTCTGTTGGAGGCGCACAGTTAGTACTTTCATGAATTCCCAACGTTGAACTTACTAACGCTACGTACTGTAGATTCTACATGTCCTGTTACCAAATTAACGTTCGTCGACTTATAATGTTAGTTTCCCGTAAGATGATCATTGGTGTAACTAGATTGGTGGAACTGGAACCGTCAGCCCTTCTGGTGTCAGTATCCCTGGAGCTTACAGTGCTACAGACCCGGGTATGCTTCCATGAATGCTCATAATGACTTCTAAGAAATCTCATCGGTCCTAGGTATCCTCATCAACATCTACCAACAACTCGACACTTACGAAAGTGAGCTTGCTTCCATCTTATTCCTGAGTGACTTGTTCATTACTGGCCACAGTTCCCGGACCCTCGCCGTACGGCACCACTTCTCCGACCGTTGCTTCCACCCCCTGGCCTACCACAGCGACATGGGATACCGCTCTCCAGCCATCCACCGTTCCGACTGTAGTTCCGACTTCAATTCCTGGAGGCGTGCCCTCCAGCAGTACTGATGGTAGTGGTACCGTATCTCCTACTACAGTTCCTACCACAGTGACGACCGTCCCTCCTTCCACGACGGTCACTCCGACGACTTCTGCTCCTACTAGTACTTCTGTGTTGTCTGGTGCTTATGGCCAATGCGGAGGTAAGCCGTTGGCGCTCGATACTGATCTGAACAGTGGCTGACTCTGTTTTTTTTTTCGACGTAGGTATCGGCTGGGCTGGTCCTAGTGCTTGTGTAGCTGGATTCTCGTGCGTTGTCACCAACGCCTGTAAGTACTTCTTCCTCCCGAACGACCGTTACGTGACTAACGCGATTGTTAAAGACTACTCTCAATGTGTTCCTTCCTGAACCCTCAGCGGCAGCAGGTTCTCGACGAAGTTGTGTACTTACCTTACAATGTAAATTCGCGAATCAGTGAAGTAAAATGTGTCTAAGTAGTTACGGGGACCATCTCCCAACTCGAATTGAACCCAACGAAATCTTGTGAAAATACATTATATGAATAGGAGGACCAAGCTAATTATTACATCTTGTTCAAGAAGCTCGTTGCACCGCTAACGCTGAACTGTGGGTATGAATGTTATCACGACTGCCTGTCCCATTGTATAGTCCAATGCTACAAGAATTTGGGAAAGTCGTGTCCTAGGCTGAATCATTGTTCCGCATCCAACGCTTGTTATGTTCAAGAATCGTGCCAGAAACAACCACAACGTCTGCAATGTCTTCGGCTTCTGTGGGCATCACAAAGATAGAAGGAGCCAGTCTACAGAACTATTTGATGCTTGATTAACGGTCTTTGTCAGAACACTGCTAGGAGAGGTTCTTATTCATATTCTTCGTTAAGACGTCCGAAGTTCATCTTGTCCAGCTGTGGAACGCGTTCCATTTCGTATAAATCCTCACAAGTCCTGTGATCTCTCACGACGTATTGCAACTCGGATTGATGCACATCGAGGATTTTGGTGGCTTGTTTTTTTGAATGTGGGGTCGGAACGATTCGAAGGAAAGAAATGTCAGGTAAAACAAGTCACAGGAAGACTTGAAGTGAGTAGGAAAAGGATAACGAACCCATTAATAATTTCTGGATTTTGCAAAAAAAAAAAAAGAAACAAATACACTGAGCAATGGAACGCTGAGGGAAGTCTCTTTGATAGTCAGGATACCGACACGCTGATAGATTTCGGTCAGAGAGAAAACCGGTGGTCATGATCACTTCGGGGTA
Organism: Lentinula aff. lateritia; assembly: GCA_027886305.1. Lineage (NCBI taxonomy): Eukaryota > Fungi > Basidiomycota > Agaricomycetes > Agaricales > Omphalotaceae > Lentinula > Lentinula aff. lateritia. The sequence goes on from MU795087.1 coordinate 58,090, forward strand.
TTCAAGGCAAATGTTGCGAAGTTGAAACATGCGCAGCTGTTCAGAATATATAGCCCCGAGCTATCAAGGCGATATTTGGGACTTGGGGGCGATACTACGCAAAACGTTGAGGTTTTCAAAATTGAGTTCATCGAGGTTCATGAAGTTTGCACTGCTTTCGGAACAGTACTTTGATTACATAAGCTATCCGCTATTTCCTCGAATTTCTTTCATTTCAAGCAGTGGTCATGGCTCGACTTTCCCCAGTCTTCTTCTCCTTTGTACTTACTACGGTTTTACTCCTACTAGCAGACCCTGCTTCCGCGGTCAAGTTTCAAATACAAGCTTATAGGTATCCCCAGTCGAAATGCATATGGAACCCTATACATAATAACGCTCTAATCATCGTCACTGCGAACGTCGGACCTGGTGAAGGACAGCAGGTGGATGTGGAGATTGTGGATTCGAGTCCTCAGAAGAATGTATATCTGAGTAAAAAGAATATTAACGGGGAGACACGACTGGCTGTCACTTCTCATGCCGAGGGCGAAGTCGGTGTTTGTTTCAAGAATACTCTGGATAGCAGTACGTAGTTTTGTATTTGCACTTTTATCTTCCGTCCAAGTGAATGTTTTGCCAGGTTATCCGTCTGAAAAGGCTTCAAAGGCTGCACGTATCATTGACTTGGACGTTGACATTGGCGCTGATGCTGTAGACTACAAGTACGTTTATTTCTCTTGCTTGCTCCTTGACTTTTGCGGCTGACAAAACCCCAGTGCAATTGCGAATCAAGAATCACTGTCGGGCTTAGAGACAGAAATGCGCAAGCTTGAAGGCATAGTAAAAGAAATCGTGGATGAGATGGCGTATCTCAAAAAGCGAGAACTACGTTTCACGGATACCAACAGTGAGTTCTGAACTCTTCTGCTCAAGCAATTTAGTCATTCTACTGCAGTGTCCACCAACAACCGTGTACAGAACTTTGCCTGGTTCACCATACTATCCCTTGCTGGTCTGGGCGCGTGGCAAATAATGCACTTGCGTTCCTTCTTCAAGCGCAAGTATCTTATTGACTGAGAGGCATTAATGGTGTTGTGTATGAAACCTATGATACTTCTGTACGATATCTCATAATGGGAAAGCGTGCTAATGGACTAGAACGCAGTAATACCTCTTTGAGAGCTTCTAACCGGAGGCAAAGGATTTATCGGAGTTTGCTATCACAGAGGGACGGTTTCCGGTCTATGATGTTATGATAACCCTGCCGAAGGGGTTCAAAGTCTACTGGAATTCATGAAACATTCATTTTGACTGGTCTTGTCCTCGTTGGATCAAGCCTACTCCTACTATTACACCATCTGACAGAATATCGGCAGTCTTCTGGCCTTCCTTGGCCTTTGCTTCAGCTTGACGGATAAATTCGTCTTGAATAGCCTTTGCGCGTGCAGCCTTTGGCGTTACCGCGCGGGTGACATTTAGAAGCGGAAGTACAAGTGTGAGGATAAGGAGGAATAGAAGTGCATCCATGAGTTCGTTGTCTGATATCAGCGAAACAGAACGCACCTCCTTGCTATGGTGTAAACATTCTAGGTAGTCATCACCTTGAGGACGACATTCAGTAGGAAAATCTGCCCTGGCGTAACACTGAAATCCATGTACAAGTTAGAGCGAGCGGTCATTAGTTTCGCTCAGAGAAGTTGACCTTCTGAAATTCCTGCCAATACGCAAAGCATCGGGAGCGTCCTAGAAAGCAAATATTCACATCTGAACACGACCATTAGCTTTGAGTTGAATTCACCTCCTCCCCAGCCATAACCTGACTAACGAAGACAAACGGAATTACAGTGTGAGTAATGAAATTGCAGTTGGAAGCTCGAGTGAACGTACGGCCATGTTGTCGTTCGAAAGAAAGAAGCAATATTGCCGCCCAGTGACGCCGGCCGGACTGTGTTAAGTGCGTCCCACCACTCATCCATCCTCATCCATCTTCAATGTTCCAAGGTTGCGAAAACATAATTGACACTGCGTGAATTCGAATAGGAAAATTTCGAAATTTCTTCAAACTTCCTTCAAACTTCCGATCCAGATAATAATCGTACAATTTACAAGACAGATATATTTCATACAACTTTCCAGGTAAGTATTCGCCTTCAGCAGAGCCTTGGAAGTGGTCCCATCCCGCCCTCGCTCAGAAACCAACATTAATGGAACTTGTCCCAGGGGTGTAACAGAACCCATCATCCAAACGCACTCCACAGGTCGAAAGCTGGTTGCAACTACCTCCACATCCATCGCGATCACAAAATCCCACATTATTCGTGGCCGAGAGACAGTTGGTGTTCGGAGCGTTCAGGCAATTGGCACCGCCGTTGTAAACGGTGCACGCGCCTCCGCAAACGTCTTGGGTTCTGACGCTGCAATAGACAACCATAGTGTTCTCGGTGTTTCGTTTGGTGATGGGTTCGCCAATAAAGGTGAGGTTGGCCTCTGTGGTTGAGATCCATTCAAGGATTTTGTCTTTGGTGACCTGTAAGTTATCTTTGTGTGAGTATTCCCTATGAGCCTGAGCAGTTGGGAGACTAGTACTAACAATTTCGCCGTCCCTAAGTTGAACCTAGACAGACCAGTGGTCAGTGATGCATGAAGGTGAAATACAGCGAGCTCAAGCTATACCGCAGCAGCGTTGACACTGTTTACAAAGGAGATAGCAGTGGCAATAGCACAGGTAAGAGCGAGGTACTTGAACTGCATGGTGCCAGTGCTGATGGTTTTATTTGCTCGTTGAGACTTGGCCTTTATAGGATTTTTCTTTCGAGTACTAAACTTGAATTTTCTGCTTGAGATGAAAATTCTTGCATCGGGTTTGTGTTTGTACGCCGCTCCCATAAGACATAATTTTCCGACCTTGGTACTTACAGGTATGGCAGATGCCATTTACATAGTAATGCCACCTTGATGCCATTGCTGAATGTGCCAAAGCAATTTGCATGATGGGTTCTCCCATGAAACTAGGATGAAAACTCGATGCTGTCAGATTTTTGGAAAGGACAAGGACATGTATGATGGTCCAATTTGTTTTTGTGTCGGGTAATTTCAAGATCACTTGCCACCTGTGTTGGCTGAGGACTGCTGGATTTGACTTACAGCATGGACTCGTGTATGCCAAGCTACCTTCAATTCTTTCGAAACTCTTTGCATCTATGATATTTCCTGCAAGTTACTTGTCAAGAGCTTTCATGCGTAAGCACCTATCTTTTTTGCTTATATGATCCAAAATTGGCAATATTAGTACACTAATCCTACTGCTGTTCACATGTTCTTGTTAATATTTTGTGAATATTTTGATTTCAATGTGTTCATTCCACCGGAAAGGTATATTGGTGCCCTTGGTTCGAAAAATTGTGCAAGCAGGAAAATGCGACTGCTGATCCTTGAGTTTGATAAGTGGTACAAAAATCCTAGCTAACAGATCTAATTATTTTTCCAGATTTGTTTGTGCATATACGGTTTCTCAAAATTGAGTCAATTGATATTTCTTGTGTGAATATAAACTTTGTCTTCCCCAATATTTTCCCTTCTCAGCCAAGTTTGGTAAAGGTAAAAAGGGACCTTGATTAAATTTCATGATTGTTCTGCCATTAATTCCAACCATGGTGAATCAGAAAAAAACCACATTGTTTTATAAATTAAATATCACTGGATCTGGACTAGATTTGGATAGCAGATGTCCTTTTTATCCGATGCCACCAATGCCACAGCTGTATGTGCACTGAACACTGCTGTCACAAAGCGTCAGAGACGGAGTGACTAAGCGGAGCAACGGGGCAAGCGGCAGAGCGGAGCAACGGAGCAGGCGGTAGAGGCAGAGCAACTGATCGGAGCGTGGACAGACTGGTCCCAAGCTGGTCCCAAGATAATGACAGAGTTATATTAGTAT
>MU795088.1:0-61649 GCA_027886305.1 Lentinula aff. lateritia
TCCGGCTGGATTGCCTTTCCAGGCAAAAAAGCACTCGAGAGGCCCAAAACGCTAAGGGAAAGGGCATGCCCTTTCCGGGTGTAATATAGTTAGGGAATTTGAGAGCCTGGTTTGTTGCTTTTGGTGCTCATTGGCATGTTTTTTGGCTCAGACTCAGGCCTGAATCTGGGAAATAGATAGTTAAGGACTGACGAGAATCCGAACCAATACACCGAATTTGAGGGAATTTGAACAGTACTAGTCCTGTCAGATAAATTGTGCTCATTTGTTCCCGACCCAATTGATATTGAACTCGAAAGTTTGAATTCCAACTATTTCCTCGCTATCTCCTTGACGCACTTCTCAAGTGAGGTTGTATATTCAACCCACCCGAAGTCCTTCTGAGCTTTGAGCCTCCAGGCCACTTCCGCCCCGACTCGACCTTTTCACGGCCTCTGAATGACAGCATTGATTGGGTGATATAAATGTTCTGCTCGGGCAGGTGTTCTGGATCAAGTAAGGTGCTAGCCACTCATTCAAGTGTTTCCTTTGTAACCATATCCAAAATAAGAATGATCAAGGCTCAATTCATCAACATAGAATGCGCGCGCTGGGAGGTCGTTTGTAACGTGAAGGCACAACGAAAGTACACAAGGAACTCTCCTTTCGTACATTTTTGGATGTCGAGATACAGTGAAAGAAGCAAGGCAGAATATGAAGTAGATGCAAAGTGCGAGGATCAATGCGGTATTCTTGAAAAATGGGAGCGTACGCGTACAACGGGTAACTCGTAGAAGATGAAGGTACAAAACTCACGAATGTATAACAGGCAAACGGGCAGTAGGATAATTAGCCGGGTGAAGCAGAACCGAAGCCGAGTCGTGGTTCGCAGTCGGTATGGGTTCAAGATATATATGTAAGCAATGATCAAAACAAAAGAAAGCAAAATGAAATCTGGTATGAATGAAGACAAAAATCAAAAGTGGTAGCAACACATGCAAATGAACACAATACACACACCATTGTTGGGCTCCAGGCAGCTCTTAATTAAAACGTGTCCACTGTCATCGGCCACTCGAGCCTATCTCCAAACCCTTTCAATCTGAGCCCAGCACCTAGATCGACATCATCCTTATCATCGCTTCCTTCGTTCTCTTCATCACTCTTCACATCCGATTTAGCAAGCATATCCTCTTCGCTGACTTTCTCCTCCAAATCTACCGTCATAGACTGCCACAATGGCGACTTGGTATATCGTCTCGGTCTAACGCCCGGTGGTGAAAACAACAGGTGGTGAGAGAACGACATTGGCGAGGGGGAGTGATCTCTCCTGCGTAAAATCATCCTCGCGACGAGCTGTGCCATACTCATGAACGCTATCTTCTTCTTCTTCTTGGTCCCCTCCTTTGGCTCCTTGTACAAATTCCCAGTTATTATCGTAGAGGCTTGGTTCGACTTCAACGTTGAACCAACTTCTACTCTACCGTCGCTTAGGTTTGATTTTGTATCGTGAGCGCCACCGAACAGAGTTAACGCTACAATTGCAGCGACCTCCCGACGTCTCTCCTTTTCACGTTTCCTCGTAGCTTTTGCTTCCGCCTTCTCTGCCTCGACTACTGCCGATGACGACGATGGGAGCTTGACCGGAGCTACATTCATTGTTGACACTATTTTTTCTCCGGCATCGCACATATCGGTCAACTCCACTTGAGCTACAAGCTCTCTTTCCCTAATTTTCGCCTCCTTCTCAGATGTCTGTGCTTTCCTGTGCAGGGCAAGGAGTCGGAGAATATCTTGATACAGGTCGGGCTGAGCGCGAAGGACAGCGTATTCGGGGCAATCGGCATATGAAGGGATATCGGAAGGAGAGGAATCAAGAGGAAGGTGGGATAAACGGGAATCAAGGGATTCTACCAGCGTGTTGGGAGAAGGTAGCCTGCCAGGGTTAAACTTGATATTCTGTGAGGATTCGACGTTCACGTCAAGTAAAAGCATACTGGATGGAGTGGCACTATCATACCCCGCGTCGTTGAAATTAGCTGGAGATAAGTTTGAAGTCGGGGTATCCCAATCAGACTCTAGCGTGGGTTTTGAGATTGGACCGGAAGCTGGAGGTGAACACGTTATGAGTGATGGAGAATTTTGTAGAATATACTGTGATAATGAAGAGAATCTTGAAGAACTGTCTTCTGGCGCCGGCGAAATCTCGCTCATGGTCGGAAACGACGTCAGAGACAATCCCAATCCTGAGTCGAAGCCGGTTTCCAAATCTTCGTCTTCTTCCAATTCAGGGAGCTCAAAAGTCCGTATTGAAGGAGATTGAGAGCCTGGGGCTTCACCGTCATGAACAGGACCATTGAGCTCGATATATCGTATTGAGGGTGAACTAGGGTGCGGGAACTCCGATTGCATGGGGAGCTCAGTAGATAAATCTGGCGATAGGAAAGGTGGATGGGATGGCGGATGCAAACGAATCTGGTGTGGCCAATGCGATGATTTGGGAGAAGGATAAGATAGATGTGGCGCCGTCGTCGTTGATTTTGTGATATATCTTGCAGTCCCATCGTCGTTCGATGAAGAATCGAGTGAACGCGGCGTCCATGGACACTGGTATTCTTCGTACATGCCCAAACTCAGAGAAGCAGGTGAGGGAATTCCCGTCTGGTCAAGTAAGAGCGAATAAAGGCCCAGAGGACTACGATCCAATTCTGAACCCTCTAAACTTGTAGTGCCAATACCTTCTGAAGGCGAGCGTGTTAACTGATTTCCATGGCCAATCGCGGAGATTCCGGTAACAAACTGCGGGGATAGAGGTGAAAGTAGATGCGGATTCAGTGGCGCCGAATCGGACTGATCATTCTGATCATTCTCGAGCGCTGAGAAAGGGAGCGCAGAATTGCATGAGGAATGATACTCCTGAGAAGACTCCAGTAGGCTCGAAGGTAAAACAACATTAAGGGTATCTCCTTGGTCTTCTTCGGCCAGGGGGAGAAGCGCAGTGGGCGTGGGCAACGTGGGCGGAGGGGAGAGGGGCGCTGGGTGTTGCAGATAGATGAGTGGGGAGTCAAGGGCTCCACCGATAGGACTTGTGGAAATTGCGTGGCGGGTATTTTGCTTAGAGTGTGAGGGGTCAGGGTGGTCCTCCTCCTCATCATGAGGATACAGACCAGACGTAAACGGGGGAAGCGGTATCTTGCAAACAGCGTCGACATCTGTGTGTGGAGGAGAGGGATATGCAGCAGGAGGTGTCACCGCTTGGCAATAAGATTCGTATTCATCGTTAATTTTCGTGAGGGTTTCATCATTAGAAGTAGAAGACGAGAATTCATCATGTGGAGAGGAAGGAGATCCTACACGGATAACACGCGTATTATCGGACCAGAACATACACCTGAACACAGATTTCTTTGAATGATTGAGTACGATGCAAAATATAATGTTTACACACCGAATTATTCGAAAAAGAAAACCTATACAACTGGGTATATTGAAATACGAAGTATCATGAGCATGAAACGCAAGGTTCTCTTCGACTCCACGCTCCAGGTAGCCCGCTGAGTAGAGAGAGTGAAGCTGAAATTGAGATTGGTGGTGATGGAACAAGTCACCGATTAGTCCACACTTCCAAACCATCGTTTTCCCGGCGTTTCTTCCCGAAATGCCGACGGCATCAATTAAATTTATTCCGCCTCGAGGTTGGCTCGAGGCTCCAGGGAACTGAGTCCTCATCGATTCGAACACACGTTTTTCTATGAATTTCCATATCGAACACGCTCAATCTCAATGTGTCAATCTCCCCAAAGGATGTGATCAACACTCTCGCTACTCTGTGTGTACAATGAGAGTTTAATGTTCAACGAGGATGTCAGATGATAAACCGATGTAGGGAATAAGATGAACCAGGACCGCTATTCGAGTAAACACCACCAACAATGTCATATAGCATCTGATCAATTTCGAAGAGGAGACCATATGCGCTTTTCGTTAAGCAAAGTTGAATAGTATCTTGTACAGAACAGGTTCGTCGGTTTCATTAGTCGACTGCCCTGTGCTCTCTCACGCCCCCAAAAGTCGGGATACAGCAGTGTCCGTCGAATGCAGGGTACATGTGTATGACGATAGAGGGGAGGTGGAAGGTGGTGTGAAACATTGAGAGCGCCGTGAAAGACGCGGAAGGATCTTTCATATGGCGTCTTGGATAAAATGCGTTATTGAAACAAAGAAGCGAAAAACAGGAATTCACCACCTGTTGAAGAGCAAGCAGGTTCAAATGAGACTAAGCTCGACCCTCCAAAGTTCCCAACCAAGCAATTTTGACGCGGACGCTGTTCACCCCCACTCGGTTCGATGTGTGTGAATTCACTGCGTTATCCGCAAGCAGTTCCCCACCAATGAATTCAGGCTTGGCTCTCACAAAACATTCACGATTCTATGGTAGGACGAAAGAGCGTTTCCCAAAGGTTTGAACACGTCATAACTGGTGTTGACGAAAAAAGAGAGCGAGATGAGAGAGATGGAAAGTTTTGTGAGGTTCTTTGCGCGATACGAGCAAGGACTAAGTGGATGTGGGGTAGCTGTGAGGCGACGGAAATAATAAGGGGAGACGAGATGAATCCGCCCGACAAAAGATGTGTGAACCTCCGGTACGTATCGATTCATGATATAGGCGCCTACACCTCGATCATACTTCCTGTTTCCACAATCAAAAAACAAATAGTCGAGGCAGGAATGGAGATCGTGTGGTCGTACCAAGTAAAAGTACATACGATGATACTCCGCCGTAGCCCCATCGTCAACAGAATACAGCATCAAACATACATACGTCTCAAGAATATTCGTAAGGCTCGTCAACAAGAAATGCACTGGTACTAGGTCTCCAAACTTATTCCAATTCATCCGAATCCCAACGAGAGATCCTGCGTTGGTACGTTGACCGTATAACAGATCGTTTCACAGCGGATGCTTCCCCCGCGTCTTGTATCTGAGTCTGCGTTGTATCAGGCGGTGTTTCATTCGAATCACTCTGAGACATACAAGTCAGCTATGCAAACACAGGCGTGGGCAAACTCACCGTGTCAGTCTCTTTCCTATTTGATTCCTCCCCCATGCCATATCCAGCAGCCATTCCGCCTCCAGCAGCCGCCATCAATGCACCAGCAATGGCAACTTTCTTGGCAGTACTTCTATTACTTTTCACAACGGCAGTCTCATTCGTTTTTGCACTTGGTTCGTTCTTCTTGTCCGGTGTGAGTCCATTGAAAGAGGTACTTGGACTGTGAGTCAAAGGACGAGAAAAATTAGGTACAGTGGAATCGTTGGAGGGCACCCGCTCATGGGATTTAGGGGTAGTAGGACGATCAGGATTGCGTGCCGGAACAGCAGGAGGAGCTGGATGTTTATTTTCAGGAATTGGCGGAAGAGGTCGACCATGAGGTGGATTTCCCAGTTTTCGTAAATCAGTAAGGTTCGGCGCTGGATGATCAGGTGGAGGACCAGGAGATTTAGTAAACTTGGATTTTATGACAACAGCCGGTTCAGGGGCTGCCCTTTCATCCTCTTCATTAATAGGCGAAAGAGGCTTGCCATTAGAGCCGCGCGCAGACAGAGCAGGATTTGCTACTCCAATAACAGCAGCATTGCTCCCACTGCCATAATAATACGAAGTTGGAACTGCGTTTGCAGCGAGTGTCAGGGCGATAGTGACAAAAGGAATGAGAGTCCTGTGAGAGCGCATTGTGATTCTATGTACTGTCACCGGGCCAGCCGGAAACACGACGGATTATTGCGGATTTCGAAGAGGATTCAGGAAACAACAGGAAACAGCCCTTGCCTCTGTATCTTTATAGATTTTGAATCATGTTTGAGCAGCGCGTCACTCCGTCGGGTTCGTTAATTTGACCACCCTCCGACGGTCATTCTTATCTAGCGATTTGGCAATGATAACCTATAATAACCCGACGGGACTACCCAAATCCTTCATCGTTTATTGATTGACAGATACAAAATTCAACCAAAACTCTCGTACTATGACTATGGTTCGTCCAACACAATGATCTAATCCAAATCCCAACCAGAGACTCGGCGGCGGTACATTGACCTTGAGACAGTCCTCTTGGCGGGCGTCGTACCATCACCAGATGAGCTTGTATCAGATCCTGCGGTGTCAGATCCTGTGGCGCCTGCGGCACCAGCTGAGCTCGAGCTTGTGTCACTGCTCGAGCTATCGCTGCTCGTTCCACCACCAGTCGTAGCATCTGTATTACCGGTGCCCTATCGAGTCATCAAAACCAAAGTCAAATCATATTTAAAAAGCCGGGGAGGACTGACTGTACTAGCAGTTCCTTCACTTCCGGACGACCCAGTCGCAGATGATCCCTTACTCCCTTCGTGCATCAAAGCTGCGGCGGTTATCCCGGAACCAATAGCCGCTCCACCCAATCCAAGACCAGCGTACTGGGCCCATTTCTTCCCTTTTTCTTTGAGCGCCGCCTGCTTATTCGGGTCTTTGGCCGAAATTTTCGCCTTGTTCGTGAATCCCTTCAATTTATTCATAAAGCCCGGTTTTTTCGTAGGCACTGGGGGGGGCGGGGAGTGTTCTGGATTTTTCTTCTCGTCTACGGGATGGGGTGCCTGTCCCATATGGTGAGGCCCCTCCACTTTCTGCTGAGTAAGAGGCTCCTTCTTTTCCCCTTCCGGTGCTGGTAAATTGTGGTGTTCCGGAGCTGCTTCACGACGATATTGAGGAGATCCCTGAGGAATAGGAGGAAGAGGTTTTGTTGGTGGGGCGTAAGGAGATGGACCAGAGAACAAAGATCCAGGCACAGCAGCTGGAGACGTAGCACCGCCCGGAGGGTAAGTGCCCTGAGCGCCGCTGGGAGGAGGAGGAGGAGCATCAGATGAAGAAGGAGGCGAACGCTCGAACAGGTATCGATCGTCGTCACCGAAGCCGCGTGCCTCAACGAAGCCATCGGGAGACATAGCATCCCTGACTAAGGCTGTGTGAGTGTAGGAACCCTCACTCGAATAGTCCGTGGGGGGAGCAGCGCTTGCTGCAAGCGTAACAGCGAGAGTCACGAAAGGAATCAGTGTACTGTAGGTTCGCATGGCTTCATATATGACCGAATAAGTGCTCAACGCCAGGATAAATTTAATGAATCACATCTACCTTTGGTTGTTGGAATGTAGCGTTAAAAGGTCGATGGGAGAACTCGAGTTTATGACCTATTTCACCGGACCAGCCGATAAAAAGATAACGACGAAGAGAAGTTGCGTGCGTGGGCGCAAAGAAGAACCGCCAGGGTCTGAGGAAGGAAAAAAAAACCAAATCTCTTGGTCTTTTATAGCAATTCTTCCATCTCTTGATGATGTTTAAGCGAGGTGGGGCTGTACAACTGCAGATCCAGCGGCGTCTTATCTTAGCCTCCCTTCCTCCTCACTTATTCTTTTTTCCCTCCCCCTTTCTTTGTTCCACGTCCTGCAATGCTCTGCACACCAAGTTCCTCAGGAAAGAGCAGGTCCAGGTGAGCTGAGTCTAGGCATGTAGAACGGTGGTAAGTATAGCACGAGAGGTATAGTCTATAGATCAAGCAAATATAAGCGCAAGTACCGTCGGGCAGCCGTCGGGTATCCATGCTCATCGCTGATGTATCCATACTCTCGCTGATGACCATCATCACTGCTCGAAGGAAGATAACTATCAGATTTCTGTCCTCTCTTTGCCTCAAGAGCTTTCGAGAGTCAAACAAACGATCATAACGCTAAGTATGAAATATACTGTACACTCTTGTACACTCTGCATTCGAAGTGAAGGTTATAACGCCGTTTTCGCCATATGGTACATCATGCTACGCACTGCTTGCCACCCTTCAAACGATCGCGAGCGGTTTAACAGTTGTAAAGTCCCCTACCACAAACGATTATTGCCATAAATTAGTACCAGATAGTTAACGGCAAGCACTTTTTGCAAACTTCCTGGGGGGATGGTCTTCGAACTCTGCACAAGGTTATTCATTTAGAAATCCTACATGATCGGAAACTCGCCTATACAAAGCCACGAAAATGATTAGTTTACACCCTCACCACACCATGCAAACAGCAGCAATCCATATCAATAACTTCCTCGCAACCTTACCAGGTTCTTCAATGTTTTTTCGCGTTAGACAGTAAGTGTGCTAGCAGTCATAATGATGAGCACTGCATTGATGTATTCGTTTAACGTTAGGCCTATACCATCTGGAAAAATAACTGTTTTCAAGGTTACTTGGAGAAAATAAAAAACCTCTACGAGATTCACCATGAGCTGAACGTATTTACTCTATCATCTCCCCATGATCAGACCAAGGGATCGATCGATCACTTAGTACAGTCGAGGTAGTACATTCATCTTCGAGCCAACATACATATATGCCTAGCGTTTGTACATGGAGCAGGAAAGAGCCCGGTTTTGAATCCATTCAACGTCCCTCGAAAGCTTGGGTACCTAAATATTGTTATTCTCGACGCACTGAATAACAATACTTCGAGAAATATACAATTTGTCGCTGCAGAAGAACAACGAGAATTTTATCCGAACTGGACTTAGGCCCAACGACTAAGAATCAACAGCCAGTACAGGAATCCAGGATGACGCGTGAAAAACTAATGCTACGAGCCGAAGGTTCTTGGAGTTGCACTTGTCTAGTCGCCACCTAGGATTAACCCCTGGTATCTGGCCTTTCGTGCTTCGCATGATACGAACAATCCCTGAACATATCTCCATCGCGATTTCAAGTCGTGTGAGGTGACGATCTCCATCCATGACTGGGATTCTTTGAGTTGCTGGGGAAAGGCCAGGGAACTAAAGAAGAGTGAGTAATTCGTTTGGAGACGCAGGAAGAACGAGGTTAACGAGCGAAAATCAGCGTACATCGAAAGTCCACTGAAGCCGCTTCCACCCGAGATGTGCAAAAACAGTCGCTTTAGGATCATCCAACCCTGGATTCTTCGACAAAATATCTCGGATGTACGGACCAGGTAACCCATGCGAGGCAAAATGCACGGATTGCTCTGAGGTATATCCTGAGTTCTCTGGTCGTCTGGGAAGATATTCCAGCTGCAATGGAGGAGGTACCGAGGCGTCCCATGAGCGTCCTGGATTTTGTAGCACCCATTGAGCATTGATAGCAGGTTGAGGACGCGCGAAAGACCTTGTGCCGCCTGACGGAAATAGGTCGGTTTCGGAAGAACCACGAGGAGCTCGAGTCTGAGGGTACGGATCAGGATGATTGTCGAAATCATAGAGAGCGGAAATAACGTACTGCAGAGGTTGTATGATCACGGTCATATGGTGTATTAGTATGTCGACGAGATAGGCCCTACGGGATCGAATATTAGTATCGGTGTCATTATCAAGACAGATGAATGATACCTACTAGACTCGAAGGGCTTTCGGCCTGATGAGCGATCTGTTGTTGAGGCGCGTGCTCATACATATGTTTATGATGATGGACATGCGAAGCGTTCGCTGAAGCCTGGGAATGATATGTTGACCACTGTGGGTTGTATGAATATTCGAACGGTGACGACATTGCGAAAGTCTGGACAGTCTGAAGATTATGAATAGATCCAAAGGAGTAGTCGAGGTGAAAGCTCTGACAAGTCTGCTTTTATCTGGCCAGCCATGCAATGGGAATATATATTCGGTAGTATCGAAACCAAGTATCCTGTATGCCACACGATTACAATGCGCGAGCCCATATCAGGACAAGACGTGGTCCTTGATTGTCCTGGAAAGGAACAATAAGGTGACAGCTTAAACGAACAATGAACGGGTAAAGCAACCTGAAAGCAACCACTGAAAGAGCCCAGATACTGTAATATATCATGAATGCGAGTACAGTACCAGCGGAAAAAACACCAACACTTTCATAAGTTATGCGCTCCATTGGCGCAAATACTATGAGCAGCCTGTAACAGGGTTCTTCGACGAACATTTTGGGGTGTCATTAGACAGGATTTTTGAAACGAATCTGAGAAGCCCCAGAGAAGCCCTAAAGTGCTTGAGCAAGAACACGAAGTGCGACCTAATCTCGTTTGCGATTTGCCACGTGCTGATTCCCGAAAGCTCCTCCTTCCCTGCCACCGACCTCAAGGTTCTGAGTCTTCAATGTTCGCCGTCATTCCTGCAGCGCTACGACTCCTCATTTCCACTCTGCTATGGATTGACTCACCACCAATAGAATCTCCTCTACCAGAGTTACAGTTCCGATTGCGCCACTTGCATGGAGTTTCCAATAATTCCCGAACCATCTTTGTAGACTTACCTCAATCCTACTCAGATTTTGCTGAAAATTACACTGTCAGGACGCATAATATACGGAGTTACAGACCGCCGTCATTCTCCGCATTCTCGGACGCACGTAGAATGTCAAGAATATACGGACAAAGTACTTTGCTTGCCTGGGACGGAATCGAGACTCGAGCTCCAAACTCGACGCATCGCAATACTCTACTTACACTTGCCAAGATGACATCTAATGCTTACTACGAGCCTGTTGACAAAGAGTGGTACGACATCGGGACAGATTGGAATTCAACCTTCTCGTACGGTTGGGAACCGGATTCAGATGGATTCAGAGGCCATGTATTCGTTTCTACAGATAAATCCACCGTTGTGGTGTCCATCAAAGGTACCTCCGTTCCCATTCTAGGTGGTGGCCCAACGATGAAGAAAGACAAATTGAACGATAATCTCTTATTCTCCTGTTGTTGTGCCCGCGTCGGTCCGACATGGTCCACTGTCTGTGGGTGTTATCAAGGAGGAAACAAATGTAATTTGCCGTGCGTGGAGAAAGCCCTGATAGAAGATAGCTTGTTTTATTCGGTTGGAATAGTACGTCGTTCGTCCTGTTTTTTGCAGATCCATCTTGATTCCTTTAGCTAGAATCTGTATAATAATATTACATACATGTACCCAGATGCAGATATCTGGGTAATCGGACACTCACTGGGTGGTTCCCTAGCTTCTCTAGTTGGTGTTACTTTCGGCGCTCCCGTCGTCGCTTTCGAAGCTCCTGCCGAAATGATGGCTGCTCAAAGGCTTCACCTTCCCTCACCTCCTTCAACTCACCATATCACCCACGTCTTCAACAACGCCGATGTACGTGTCTCTATTTCTTCCCTTTTCGTTGATGAGTCTTGATTTACCCATTTCACCTATCAGCCAATCCCCATGGGTGTCTGTAACGGCGTCATATCGACGTGCGCAAATGCTGGGTTCGCCATGGAATCTCGCTGCCACCTCGGTAAAATTATGCGATACGACGCAGTAGGAAAGCTCGGATGGAGGGTGGGTGTACAAAATCACCCCATCTCCACCGTTATAGAGAATCTGTTGTCTGAAGATTGGGAGAAGGCTGGTGAGAAGATTGGTGGTCTGGGTCGTGAGACGCCCGAGCTGGTTGAGGAGGATTCCGATTGTCCGGTGAGTGCTTTCTGTTTTGAATCGGGAAGCACAACGTTTCTCATATCTTCATAGACTCAAGAATGTTTGACGTGGACGTTTGGCGATTTTAGAAACAACTCTTTACTACAGGAACCATAGATTCCACGATTTTCTGTGCTATTTACGAATATACTCTCATAATCGAGCGATCTCTTTGTTCATCTCTTGTCCGTCTCTTCAATCCTGACAGGTCTTATCCAATGGCGAATGCTGTTCAGCGTTACCAACTTCATCATCCACAATACATGATTTCGATCTGTCGAATTGGCCAATATCATCCCCAACAAAAACAAATATCGATAATCAAGGATCACCCCGTTGAGCTCGATGCATCTATCTTCATCAGTTAAGCATGGCGACTACATCTATCCATCTTAGAAGAGGCTGTACGATATCATGATCGTAACAGCTGTTCTTTCTTGTAGCCATCCACACACAGCCTGAAATCCACTGTCGTCCAGGAGCATTCAAGTTGGGCATATATAATGGAGACATCTTCTCCGATCTGAACCTCAGTCTCATTCTACTTCAGACGTTCTTACTACTTCCTTTTCCAACCCTTGGCTGGTGAGTCTTTGGCAACGTTTGCCGTTGAATTTCAAATTCACGGAAGCGCTATACAGTGCCATTTTCCTCGAATTTGTCTTGTACCAGGACACTCGTTTATTTTTTTCCACTCTCGTCCTCAGTCCATATGCGTTTCTTCCTTGTCTTTACTTCGCTCTTGCTCTCAAGGGTCATCGCCATTCCAATTTCCATTGTAACAGAGTGAGCACAACGTCTAATCACAGTCTGTACCAACTAAACTTGCTTTCTTTTTGTTCGTCCACAGGAACCGTCCGGCGCGCGATGAAAGCAATGGGCCTCTTTCAGTAGTTGCCCGCGACGTCATGCAGACCATCCACGACGGCGGTGACAGAGGTCGTCCGTCCCGCGACGTCGTTGAGGGTGACAGGAAGCGTCTGCCTCTCGACGATCGTGACAATGACGTCACGAGCGACGGCGGTGACAGACCTCGACCTCGCGATAGCATCATACCCGGAATTCATAACGGTGGTGACCGCCAACGTCCTACTCGGGATGTGGCCATTGCGAATATTATCGAAGACGGCGGTGAAAGGGCGCGTCCTGTTCGAGGTGAATCCGAAATATGAAGTGGTCAAACGTTAATCCAATGGCGTGCTTTATGGTACGCCAGCGATCATGATGGGATAGGATAGTATAGTTCAAAGTCCTAGTGGTTCTATTTTCCACTTTTGTCTCGAATTTTTACCTCGAACTGATTATGTATGTGTGGTCCAAGTTATCCCTCGTGTCGTAACCTGTGTTGAGAAAATGTTGTACCTCGTTCAACAGCTGCGTAGGTCAAAGATCAACTCCATTGGAAATAGGTACATTGAGGCGGACATGATCCAATAGGAGACCTGCAAAAGAAAGACAATCTTCTACAAGGACAGTAACGCACCATTAGTAAGACTTGTACTAAGAAAATGACATAGCTCATGGACACAATACAATGGACCAAGATCATCGTGCACTGAAAAGAATGAAATGGTGGATCACAGCTCTCAAATGCACTTCTCTTTGGCGCGGCGAATTTCCTTATCCTGACCTCTAATCTCAGAGGCTCCAACCTTCGAAACCTGTCCAACCGTCTCGATCTAAACCCCCGCAAGTGAGGGAGTGGAGGGAGGGGGGTTTGAAGAATTTCCCAAGTCTCGGAATTTTCTACCGGTGACTCGGAGCGTTACTACGAATAGCTATATGTTTAAGGTGCGGTATCAAAGCTCAAAATGGCAATTTGTTGAAGCAGGAAATGGCCAAGGTTGGACCAGAGGACGAGATTCCATCATCCTAATACCCGTGTTTTCGAAGAAAAAAGAAGATCAGGGGAGCTATGTAATATCAGATAAATTGTGTCAGTGTTTGCTAAGAATACTTAAAACGGGTATACACACAAAGGTATCGTCGAACATTCTCTGGTGAAAATGATCGTCATATTAAGGTGGAGGTTAAGATTGACATTGTATTGGAAGCCAACATTATGGAGATTATTCGCTGTGATGGCAAAGGTGATGTTAATGGTGCTGGTGGCACTGTAGAGGGAGCTTTGGCAGCATTGATACTACTGTCATAGATCTACCTGGGCCGCAGTTGGGAAGTATCTGCAAACGGTTTCAGTACAAAGAAAGTAAGCGAAAATATTCACTGTTGTAATGCTATCAGACGCTGAAGGTCCCGTGTTAGCTGTAGGAATTTCTCAGAGGAACCAGGATCATTCTTCCATCGCTTTCTCCCCACATTTTCCCCCGCAAATAGCATACTTTGAATAGAATATCATATCGAATTTATTCCCAGGCATCGCGATGACAGGTTTATTTACGAGCCACGAACAGAGTTCACTTTAATGCCTCATTAAACTCTGGGACGCGGATGTCGTAGCAGGAAATTTCCTTGAGGAAATACTTACTGAGCGAGAAACGTCCAAAGTTGAATTACGGTGGTCAAAATTTGGCCTGGTTGTACGATCAGACCACGAAACAGATGTAAAAGAATAGGAATACTATGTGAATCGTCCTTAGTTCCTCCCCAAGAAAATAATGTCATATCATGCTTCCTGCATATGAACCTCGAATGCTTTATCAAAGGCAACTCCAAGTGCAACTTCCACCACCTTCGTTCCTGCATCATAGCTAAATGTCCCGTTACCAATCGACTGCCCGAACTGATCAACGACCGACACATTCTTCGGGGACTGATCAACATCAAGGATCTTCACGCTCGCGACATTGACTCCCAGGTTATAGCCAAAAGTCCCATTCACGCTAAGGGCCCTGTCCTGGTAAGTGAACGTTAACGCAGTAGTTCCGTTGGTCTGCTCCAAAGAAACACCATCATCGACGTAAAGCTGCCCAGAGGCATTCCCTCCTGCACTAGGAGCAACCACAATCTCAAAATCATTCTGACGTAATTCCGTGGTAGTCATGGTCCCATTGACACGCAAGGGTAAGATAGACCCGCCGACGATGTGGACCGGAATCTCCGTAAAGTCGACGTTAGTCAAGGTGACGTTTGCGCCGGTTCCACAAACTGGTTTGAGTGTCAAGAACTCATAGAAGGTATCACGAGGAAGGTATATGG
The DNA here is from genome assembly GCA_027886305.1 of Lentinula aff. lateritia. Classification (NCBI taxonomy): domain Eukaryota; kingdom Fungi; phylum Basidiomycota; class Agaricomycetes; order Agaricales; family Omphalotaceae; genus Lentinula; species Lentinula aff. lateritia. The sequence continues at coordinate 14,603 of MU795088.1, forward strand.
TGACTGAGGTGGAATTCTCGTCTGTCACTGGCGACACAAGGATGGACGGACCAAAGAGGAATTGGAGGTCGATTGGATAGGTGGACGTGTCTTTCGGATATTTGTACCACAACGCTTGGAGAACGGGACTCCCATTGAGACTAGCTTGATGGAAGGTGGTATAAAAATAATCCATAAGCCGGTACCTACAGCATAGGAGGTGAGGGTGAGTAGAGTGCAAAGCATCAGAAATCACAGAGACATACCGAATGTCAAGCACATTCTTCGCTGCTTGCGCAGTAACAGGCCACCGATAGAATTCTTGACTAATAGACGTGTCGGCATTATGCTGGAACCAATTAGAGAATAAAGGATAATCTCATTACCGAAGGATGTCACAAAACCACTCACATTCCTCATGAACGGATAGAACCCGCCTAACATCGCCCATCTTGCACACAAGGTACTTGTCGTATTTTCAGCGTACCCACAAATATCACTCCCAACCATCGGAATCTGATACACTCCAGCCATGCCCAGCATACCAGCAATACTTAACCGGTACTCTTGCCACGAGCTGAAATTGTCCCCCAACCATTTACCGACATGGGCACCGGCACCGGCGAATGTTGAACGAGTGATGACAAGTGTACGCAACCCAGGTCGTCGAGCAAGCATAGCCGCACGTGTGGCGACAGACATCATGGTGCCATAAAGATTGTGTGTATCGTATTCTACAAGGCCGTTTGCGTGTGTTGCATTGGTCTATGACAAGAGATGGAACACAAATTAATACGATATTTCTCCTAGGCAGGGGCAACGACATTTACCCAGGCAGTAAGCGCCGAAAGATTTCCAGCAGCATTCTGGATGGCATATGGTGGATTCAACAGGTCCTCTCTCTTTCCCAAGGAAGAGGAAGTAATCGATGACGAGTTCCCGAAGATGGGAGTATCAGGATCGGGTGGAGGCGAGGTTCGAGGTGGGGGCAGGGCCATTTCCTGAGCTTGCTGAAAAGGGTCCGTGCATGGCAGAACACAGAACTGATGGGGACATCAACGATATTGAAGGTGAGATACTCACAAAATCGCAAGACTTACGTTTGAAGGTTCATTCATGTCGATCCAAGCACCGTCAATGTCAATCCCGTCCGAGGTGTTGTAGAATAAACCGAATTCGGTCGTCCAAAAGCTGAAGACGGGGTGAGTAAGGATGTCAAGCATTGATAATACATGTAGCAACGTACTCTTGAATGGATGGATGGAACCAATCTCAAGTCCATTAGAAGGGAACATATTTGATAAGTCAGATCTACAAAATCGCATGCGGGAAAACCGTACCAGGATAATTCGTTACACCTACAGGAACAGTGAGTATTAGACTAACGGGATCGAATTCAGAACACCTACCAGGCCATACAAGCGCGAGTTCAGCACTTCCATTAGGCATTTTCAGCCAAACGTCCAACGCGCTTCCACGATTATATGTTCCATAACCTTCGCCCGGGGCGTATGCAACCGCAGGATCTGTCATGAGGACTGTATACATAATAGGTCAATAGGAAGATAGGACAAAAGCAGTCGAGGACGAACCATATTTCTGATCATGGGTATGGAGATAATCTACGATTTCTCTCATTCGGTCAAGTGGGAAGTAAGAAGGGTCGGCGGTGAAAATTCGACGTCCGTCCATGTAATCTAAAGCAAGAAAAAAACTCGCATAACGATCGAGTAGCTAGTAGTCTAATTCTGACGCACCGATATCAGTCCACATGGTTTCCAGAGGGATACCTGCCTCGGAATAATTTGTGATAACTTCAGCGACGTCTACGTAACCTGCTATCTGGTCAGCAATTTGACTCGTCTAAGGGAAAAATGCAGGAAGAACAAACTTGTATAACCAAATCGACACTGATGCAATCCAAAACTCCAATACGGTACCTCTGCGGGTGTACCGACAACTTCTGCATATTGCTTTGAGACCTCCAAAGGGTCATCCTCGCTTCCGGCCAAGAAGTAAAAGTCTAACACGCCTCCAAGCACGTTATACTCCAGAGTCACGCTCCCGTCCATATTTTCCGTATCATTGATCTTGATATCCATGCCGTTTGAATTTAAGAGAAATACGCCATGAGTTCCGGTGGTGCGATGCTCAAAATATATGGGATGATTTCCATACAAGTTTGTACCTGTCGGAATTTCATACGCATCCCGAGACCAGAGCGTACGCGTAGTGTTGAACGTCGGAAGACGGAATGAGTCACTGTGTTCGCCAAGTCCGTAGATATTGGCGTTGGGAGGGAGAACGGTTTTGACACGAAGATATTGAGGCTCGAATATGAGAGGATGAGAAGCAGTCGTGAAGAGAACTTCGCTCGTTGAGGTACGATAGATCGTGAAAGAGAAAGGAGAAGTAGTGTAATTGAACTGAATTGCCGCCGAACTAATGGAGCCTCCGAAAGTAGCATTTGGACGAGGTAAGACAGATTCGGGGACTTCGTAGCGGGAGCCATTCGCGTCCATGATTTTGACATGAATGCGATTTTCTACAGACGTGGTTAATGCTGATTCAAAGAAAGAAATTTTACAAGGACGAACCAGTCTCATAAACGACTGCCAAACTTAAACTCTTCAAATCCGACCCAAATACATTGCATGCTGTCCCGGCGAGAACTAAATCTGCGGTGAAGGTAGAACCTTGGCTGGCTGGGTTTGTGATGTTGTATCCAGGACATGCATCCAGCAAGAAAGGGTCGATCCACATCGCGAACACCGACGATATGAGGTAGACTGCACCAAATGTAATGGCGATATTCGTCTGAATCATGGTGATTCTGAAACAGACAAAGAGCAACAGGCTTTAATGTCGGAAGATAGCGGGGTCCAGTGACGCGTACGTTACAACGTTCAAAGACCGTAAGTTCGCCAACACCAAGGTCAGGCGATGTTTCCGGTGTGCTTTCCCCGTCGTACCATGTGTACATGACATAAGAAGTTCATCGGATCTTGTGGTCTGAGGGCTCCGCTCTAGTCGAAGTCTTCCAAAACTGGCGTATAATATTGTACCAGCCGGGCTTGGCACAAGTTCAATTTTTTATTGCGAGCGAACCATGTTATTCCCTGAAATCTTCAAGTAGATCACTGTGTAAGTACAAGTCGAGATCGAGAACTGCTTATATTTAGACGCTGAGAGCACGGCTAGACGCCAAAAAATCTACATCTGTACCAGCCTTTCCAATGACGGCCTCGAGAATGCACATGAGCGCGGCCACGGGTTGACTTGAAGAACAAAATCTTCGACCTTACTCTAACTTATTCTGTTCCTTCGAACTACATCAACCTTATTTTTTTGAACGATATCGATTTTTATGCCGTTTCGTGTCTCCTGATCTCTCCTACCTTGTCTACCCCACTCTACTAGGCCACTTTGGTGCCCTTATCGCTATGCCTATGCTCTGTGCAAACTATTATCCGTGGAGCGGTTTCTATCTTACTTCTTGATCTATCTACGTTCCAGCAGGCAAGTCTTCCTTCTACCCATTCCTTTCATCCTTCACTCTTTGAATGTCGCTGACACGTTAGTTCGAACGAGCCACCTGTAAGAGGGGATATCAACCACAGTGGTGGCATCGGCCACACGCCTTTAATTATGATGGAAGAACAATAAACGAGGTAAGGTCGATCTTCTAAACTTGAATATCAAACGTTATTAATAATGAAGCTGAAGTGTACTGCAACTTACGCGGATGGTTTACTGACTGCTGGCCAATTCCCTACAGAGTGAAGTTCTCAATCGCAATACAGGACGGATCCAGCTACCAAGCGATGCCAAGTTCATCTCAGTTATGGACAAGCTTCCTTTGCTGTCGCGCCCTTACCTTTGTAAGTACTGCCGTATCCAGAGATGCGTACTGTTGATTCCGATGTCGTATAACGGATTCACAAGATCATCGAGCGTGGTACCTCCACGATTGTCCTTCAAATGTTTTGTATACCGGTGACTCATGAAGCCGGCCAAATTACGATTTTTTACAGATAGTTGGTGAGAAAGGACGCTTCCTCCGCGCTATTATAAACCCCATCCTACCTAAGTATTCACTGCATCCCACACTGATTTGGTTTGTATCACTCTCCCGCTGATTATCTGCTGCTAGGAAGAACTACTATCCCTGCTGCAATGACTACGAAGAGACTATCTCGATTTTTCCCCTGGATCTCTCCATCGTCGTCCAAGGCAACCGGTAACGAAAGTTCGGTTGAGTCGACGCCACCATCAAAAGCGTTAGTCGCTGTTGTGGATGCTACTCCGGGTCCTAAAACATGGAAGGATCTCCCAAACTTCGACGACTTGCCTATGTTCAAGAACTTGAAAGGATGCGCTTGGGAGGTATGGGGAAAGGAAGACCAACTTGGAACTATCAATCTGTTAACGGAGGAAGTGGTGAAGAAGGCAGCGGCTGAAGAAATAATGTGAGTTATTCCGTTCCTCTTCCGAGCTTGCATATATCTCCCATGCGGTTGTAACTCAACTCATGGACTCCGATCTAACGTGGCGCTTTTTTATTCTTGGCAGTACAGGTACAACTGTTTCGTTGAACTGGTCAGTCGAAAAGCGTCTTCATTTAATCCTGGCTCGGTTTCTCACAATTCTTGCGTTGCTTCGAAACGATTTTCCTATAGGCCACTTCAATTTCCGTCGAAGGTGAGCCTGTTTGAACTACGATTTACAGATCCATTTTGACCATACTATTTTCGAAAGCCACTTTTTGGGCGTAAGAGTCCTGAAGTAAATATGATACTCAAGTCACCCCGAGTAGTTCGGGATGATGAAATACACATAGTAAGTTTTTTTCGCTGATCCTGCCGTCGTAAACGTTGTCACAGTTTACGTCTATCTACATCTATAATATTAATCAACCCAGAACACGCAATCGGGAACGCAATGGGATGGACTACGGCACTTTGGACTCCAAGAGCATGGAGTGTTTTACAACAAGTACGTTTTCAAAACTTTTCATAAGCCTTACGTCTAATATTCTAACTTCTATATATAATCCGTGTTTCGCACTGGTAGTACTCCTCAGAATGCAATGGAATCCGGAATAGTACCAATCCACAATCCACTCGCTATCGATCCGGCCTTGGCCCACATTGGGATCCAAAGTGAGTCTTGATATCATAGTAAGTTGGTTCATCTCTGACGAATGTATAGACTGGGCCAATCATGGAATATGCGGAAGAGGTGTTCTCCTCGATATAGTCAGACACTACAGCGGAGAGTTGGACGGACCCGGGTCTCCCGGTCTCACCGAATTACCCTACGATCCTTGGACGACGCATGGATTGACTGTCGCAGAGCTCGAAGCCTGTGCGGAGAAACAGGGTGTCAAATTTCGTCAAGGCGATATCTTGATATTACGTGTGGGCTTCATACGCAAATATCAAAATGCTACACAAGAAGCGAGGGATGCACTGGCGGCAAGGCCAGAGACGTTGTGAGTACGATATCGTCCTTAAAGGCCTGTGCTCTTCACGCATTCTGAAATGGCCTCATTAGTGCGGGTATCGAACAATCTGAGGACATGAAGCGATTTCTCTGGTATGTTTTGGCATGGTGACATGAAGTGCTGCAATTGATTGTTCAATCCTTTCAGGAATAATCATTTCGCAGCAATAGCTTCAGATCAACCTGCTCTTGAGGTGGTTGTACTGTTAGATTTGTGTCGACTTGGACCGATTTAACGATAAAGTAGAGATGGCCAACAGGGGAAGGTACTCCACATATGCACCAGGTTAGTAGCTCACGGCTTCTTTATCGAAGCGAAGAAATACTGACTGATGCCCTACAATTCGGAAGACACTTTTAGGGTGAGGATGATCGAACCCTTTGTTCGCTAGTGGTGTCTCAATTTCTTATACGTAGCCTTTGGGGGATGCCTATAGGTGTGTCAAATGAATCTCCATGCTTCACATCAAAGAATCAGAACATTAAATCAAATTATAGGTGAGATGTTCGACGTTGAACAACTGTCCCAAGTATGTGCAAGGATGGGACGATACACATTTTTCTTCTCGTCTTGGCCACTTGCTATGTAAGTTTGCATTTGCGTCATATGATGAACTTGAAACCTTTTTTGGTGTAGAATTGGTGGGTGTGCAAGTCCCCCGAATGCTGCAGTAAGATTCGTTGATCTCCTATCTTTGTGTTGATGCATCTTGACTCCAGGCTTACTTCTAAGAGTTTGGGAAAATGCAATCGATGTGAACGACCTACTACCTGAGAGGCTGCAAATGTATTTGTATTTGTGTCTGTCATCATATGAAGAGTTTCTTAGCCTTGGCTATTGATCGCTCATTCTAGGGTCAATGTCAGTTGTAAAGTAAGGGTGTTCCTCAAAGATATTGATATTCGAATTGTGCATATAATCACTCCATCGCATCACACTACACATGTACATTGTGGATATCGTCAGTCTGGTCCTCGAAACTAGCATCACACTGAATCTTGCTTGAGCAAAACCATCAAGAGGAGGGATACATAAGTGGTATTGATAGATGGAGGCCCTAGGTGAAATTGGGCCCATGTAGTCACCTATAGAGCCTAAAAAGATCTCTAGAATTCAAAGTCACGCATCTCCCGTGCTGCTAGTTCCTCCAATGTTTTCTTCACTCCAGCAGTGATGTCGGTCCAACCCGATTCATCTTCATGCTCTCGTTTATGGAATGAGACAAGTGTAATGTCAATCCTATCTCCTGCCCATGCTCCACGGATGAGTAGCTCGCCTCCGCGCATGGAAACGGAAGGGTCATCGGAGCATCCAATAAGACAGTAAAGCACCTGAGTGAGGTTGCGCGATCTGGTCTTGATTACATATTCCTGTTTAGTGAGGTTACGGACTATCCAACGGTCCTGCGGCGACCGGCTAGGGGTGAAATCTCCCCATAGCCAGATCCAAGGGGAGAATGGCTCACGATGACTATAGTCAAGCAGTTCTTTACGAAGGAGACGGTTAGCCTGAATCCTTTTGTCGGTGAAGAGAGAAATGTTTGCCGGCGGCCTCTCGAACTTTTCGTCAGCATAGTAATAGAGAAGTGCCCCTAGGTCATCATCATCGTGGCCGTGTAACTCGAACTGCTTCTTCTCTGCATCAGTGAGAAGCCCCTTGGGCAATGCTCCGGCGTAATCTCCCAGAAGAATTATACGACCACCAGCCCAGCTGCTCGTTTTTAATCTGGAGTAGAGAGATCGGTATCGGACTTGTTCAGTCACATCCCATATGCACGAGCACGTTAGAGAAAAGCAAATAAGATCGAGATATTCTTCCAACAGCTCTTCGGCTATCGCAAGCAAGAGCTCATTTGGAAGAGATAAAATGATCGATGCGGGATCCTCTCTACAGATTTGACTTAGCATTAATAATGTGATATTGATATAATAGTCATACTCACTTGCGTTTCTGTAATTTCTCTTCAAAGATTCCAGATGAAGTGTGGAAAGATGGGGGAATTACAGGCGGGGTCTTGAGATAGCTCATAATCCGGCTTGAGTACCAGAAAAATTCCCCTAGTTTTCCCAGGCCCCCAGTGGATTCCTTGTTATCGATGTTCATTATTCTCCAGTACTGTCCCATGGTGCGTTATTAGGCTTGTGGAAGAGAAAATACCGTGTGATCAAGCCACAAGTGCAATATATCGTAAACTCAAGCTCGTGCCAGTGTTTGTAAGCTAGCATTCTGGGAATGTGCAATAGTCTACCTTCTCCTTTCGCTGTCGAGACCGACTGTTCCAGGACACACAAGACATTTAACAATCTATCTAACTATCTATCTAATGTCATTTACCAATCGATCTATACGTAGGTCTGTATATCCAAACATACAGTGCATTTTGCCCCGCAAGGAGCCGTCCCCGAAAAGCGCTTAGGCCCTGAAATATTTCGGATTACGCAAACGAGATCGGAATATGGCAAGAGGACATTCAAGCTCAAGATCCACCTTCCATCCAGATTTCAAAATTCTCCTAGTGAAAGCAATATGATTAGACACTCGCAGTAGATCTCTAAGGCCTCTACGATCCGTCTGATGCGTATGCGGTGTGAACATAGATCATAATGTTCGAAGGTTCCACCCAAGTTCAAGCTTTGATCATAAGTCCCGTAACCGACTATTACGACAACAGGACTCCTTTCCTTCCTAGGACAATATACAATATTGGAAATGACTCTCATCATCGCGTCGTTGATCAAGATCTGGCTTTTAATACTTGTACAGTTTATAGACAAGCTTCCAGCGGGGGGAAAGAGTCTACAGGAACGTCAGAGTATGAATGAATAGTGGGCAGTGTCAGGAGCTTGCAAAATGGCTCGGTTACATACAAGTAAGCTTCATTGCCATCTCGAGATCATTCCTACCTACATTTGGTAGTGCTTTTATCTGCACACCGAGGTAGCAGAAGATATTCTCGGCCGCGGTGTTGCTGTCAAGAGCAGTGGGTCCTGGCGGGTATATAACTCCCATGCACTGTACATGCTCCTCTATTTCCCGTGCTTTTTCTACGTCATGAGCCGTCCAGATTTAAATTGTCCGGAAAACTACTCAGCATGTATAGGTTTTGATTCCTTACACATTTTCCAACAAAAGTTGAGTAACAAGATTATTATTCCGATTGCGGTACGTGAACTTCAAATCCCATGTATCGACACTGACCCATTTCTGTTGTTTTTTCTCTCGTATCGACTTCAATCAAAAAGTTTGATTTACTATTATATGGTGCTTGCTATTCTAACGCGTACTGAATGTCCCGAGAATTGATTCGAGATAATATTCTATAGGCATTTTCATAGTGCTCTTTGGTCTCAGCGTCCACATCTTTCGGCGGAAGTTTACACCCGGGAAGCCATATATCCTTGCAACCATTCTCTTATTCACACTGGCCACGGCATCCGTCGCAGTTGAGCTAGTCTCAGTTTGCACTGTATACTCTCTACCATTCAGTGTCTTTCCTGAATCGGATTATCCTTCAGGGTATCCGTTCCAGATTACCGCGACGCTTGATTTGCTCTTCCCTTTTGCTTGGTTAAGTGTAACTTGTTCGATTTTGTGCCACTGGCTAACCTGATCTCTTCAGTTCATTGTCAGATATCATGTTGGTGAGACCCTACTTATGAGCTCAAGTCATACGAATCGATTTAAATTCGTTTTTCCTAAGATGCATCGCTGTTATCGACTCTGGAATTCTACAAAACGTGTTATTATTGTACCTTTCCTGAGTATACCTGCATGCTTCGGTAAGATAGAGGTCGTGACCCTTTCCGTCCATCGTTGCAAGCTCATGAATCTGGATTGCAAGTACTCTGGGTCATCGGATTTTTATCATCCTTGGGCAAGGTGTCAATAGTCAACACTCAGATTTACTTTTTCATCGCAGCACTTACACAAAATCTCTACTTGTCAGGAATGATAGGTGAGTATATTCTGTTGGTTCTTGATTTAGTCAGCGCTGAATGTTGTTAGCTGGAAGAATCTGGTGGTTGAATCGAAGAATCAAGAAGGTGGTCGGTCCACCCAGTCGAGATCTTTTGGGTCCCGTGTACGTGATACTTACTGGTGGAATAACTTATCACGCTTTGCTCTTGAATTCACAATCCGCTCTTTGCTCTGAAGCCTAGAATCTGCCGCTCTCACTCCAATATTCTTTGTTCTGTGGCTAGCTTCATATTTTGATAATTTTTTTGGAGGGCCTGTTCTATCTCCATATGCACTAACCCAGATTGTGGTGGGTGATAAATTATTCCTCAACATTGCTACATATTCATATACCTGTATTTCCACATCTGACAGGGTATAGCATCCTCATTGGTCGTCGTTCGCATCGGGCTTGGTATAGATGCTCTTGCAACTCTCCAGACCTATCCTGTACGGGAAACTGGGGACATCGAAAATCGGGCTTTTGGAAGAGTGACCACGAAGAACCTGGAACAATGCAATGCAAGTGCTGCTGATGGTACTTGCAGTCGCTCGATTCAGCCCTTTGAGCTTCAATACGAGCATCGTATGGCAGATGGTCAAACTCTTACAAAGATCGTACAGAACGACGGGAGTCGCAGGAGCGAATCAATTCGGCCTTTCCAGCTCAAGTATTATGCGGCTGGCCATCCCGAGAATCAGGCTTCTGGCAGCGTGTAGGGAGGATCATTTGCAACTCCTAAGCTAATTCCCTATATATAATGTACAGAATGATATGGGTCGCAGTGGCGGAATCCATGTCGAGTACGGTGAAATGGTCGGCCTCAATCCTTAACGTACTATATACTATGACATTGAAAGTTGAATTGAATTCCAGCAAAAACTCGTTGTAAGTTGATTCGTGTGAGTCCTGTTGTGAGCACAGCGCAACCGAGCAATTTGAATCCGAAAAGTTTTTGCTTCACCATCGATTACACGAGAGATGGATAGAACTTCATGGAAACCATATAACCAAGTAAGGTACTAAGAAGGGTAAAAAGTGGATATCACTTGTGCAGGTCAAATTGATTGTTCAAAAGAAGGCCACAAGAACTCCAACATCGTCTCTGCAGCGAGAATTCATTTCTCTGAAAATCATTGCAAAAGACACTCGCACCTATATTTCCTAGCACGAGGATGCGCCAAACTAATCAACGCCTCCGTTAAATCAGTATCCGCTCCTCCAAGAGCGTTCCTCGTGAGATGAGCTGCAGCACTACTGTCCCTATTCACGAACCGTTTCGCAACATGCCACCACGGGTAATACGGCGTCTTGTCACTTTCATCGTTCTCCTTTCTCAGTGGGGCTTTCAACGGCAGCTCGTCGCGTGTATAGATTTTTTCGTCCTTGGGTCGTTTCCTAGCAAAATCTTTGACAGGGGAATCGGTGTAGACGGACTGAGAATTATTGGCGAGCCAGAGGCCGACGAGGCCTACGGCTTCTTCGCTCGTGAGACAGTCCCATAGACCGTCAGATGCCATGATGAGGAAGTCACCTTTTTGGATTCGGATGGAGGTTATTTCGGGTTCGGCTGTGATTGGCAACGAAGAGCATAGTTTCAGATGAGCGCAGAGGATATTAGAGAGATAGCCACGCACCGGTAAGATAAGGCGGAGTTTTCATGTTTGAGCGTACCCTATCGCCGAGATACTTCTCGTACAGCTTCTCCTGAATATCGACGCTCCATTTGTATGCTGCATCTCCAAATGCACGAGCCATACCCCAGCCCATCACGCGTCCGTTTTTCACGACCTCTTCACCAGGGTGTTCTGCTTCCAAGCGCACAACCTCCTTAGGATTATGTGCGTTTTGGTCTTGAGAAAGTACATGGACTTGGTAGCCATTTGTCTTGCCATCTTTAGATAGTACTTTGCGCCCGAGCACAGCACGAGAGTCGCCTGTAAGGGCGACACGTAGAATCTGAGTATCGGTATCATATATGGACATGAGCGCACAGGAACCGGAATGGGCGTGGCGAAGGGTACGGATGGCGTTGGTTTTGGAAGTAGAGGATAAGACGTCGGAAACATCGATCATGGCATCGTCGACTTCCTTGAACGCGTGCTTGATTGTGTCTGAGATAACATCGTCTGCAGGGATAGCAGAGGAGTTGCTCTCGTCAATATTGTGCATTTCGAGGAAGCCAGACAGCTCGTATTGCTCAGGAAGTTTTGATATAGCGCTTGCGACATATTCGACCAGATGGTCGCATAGAAAGTCGCTCATTGCTGGTCCGTTATGACCGTCAAAGAGAGCCATGTACGACCGCCGGTCCTCTTCGTCATCCGTGCTCGGAAAATACACCGCTATTGAATCTTCGGACTCAGGATTCCTAGAAGAAGTTAGGGCCAGGGTGATAATGGATGTTTCAGTGAGCTTACGCATTGACAATCAGTGCATCACATCGTACTATTCCTGCTCTCTTCGCAGGAAACCAGATTGGTCCAGAGGATAGTATTTTTTCCGCCGAAAGATAATCTTCATCCGACCAACGGGGCCTCTGGAACCCTTTACTAAAATCCTTCTTATCCGAAGAAACCAATTCATCATCAAGCTCAGATTCACAGCGAATGATGGTTTTTGAAGTCCTTCCAGCCACAGCTAAGCTTGTTACAAATAACAACGTGGTGGAAACGCCTACTGTCAGAGCCGCCGACGATGGGCTTCGTCTCCTGGGCATAACATGGCGAAATTTAAAGGCAGTATGGGTGAAACGTTTGAACATGAAGAATAGAAAGTGAGAGTTGTATCGTGGTTACATTCCGTTTGTTTCGGTCTTGGCCTGACCCCGAGCTTCAACTTCCTTCAAGGTTTCGATACATGATTGCAGTATTAATTTCGTATCATGTCTTTCAGAATGCATGCGTATATGATGTATCATAGAAAATTCGTTATTTATCCGTCTCATGAATCAATCCGTCCATATATCAATCCGTCACACTGGTTCCAGTCCTGGCAGACCCTCCAATCCGCCTACTCTCCAAATCTAAAATCCCTTCCGTAGATTCAAACGTAGATAGACGACGTTTCCTATTGGGCATCATTGTTGGCGAACTCGACACAGGGAAGAAAGCGTCCGTTTCGGACATCTCAGAGTCAGGTGTTGTCGATGTACTCGGTTCCTGGCTGACGCCTCTCTCCTGCTCTTGTTCTTCTTCTTCATTACGACTTTTTGAGGTCGAAGAGGATGAAGAAATAGTAGTAGGCGGCGGTAAGGGAGGGGCTGAATTCGATCGCGGACGACTGTCCAGATCTTTTTCGGGTATCTGGAAGAGAGAACATCAGATTGTCAACCATATTATTCGGAAGGAACAGACTGGTAATCGAGCAAGATATGCCATCAAGGTAGACACAGAGGCGAAGAAAAACACGCTCTTCAAGCTGACGGCGTATGAGTCTCGTGCGATACGTTGCAACCTTGGCGGGAGCGTCCCGATTGCTCGTGCGTTTTGTCTGATATGGGTTATAATCTATAATGAACGGAGCAGAGAGATTAGCGTTGTACTGTATCGAGAGAATGGAGCGGCAGGAGGAACTATCACCTTTTCGGCGTCAGGATCATGGATCCGCTCTCGAAGTGCACTATCCAGCTTCCACTGGAATATCGCGGAAGATATGGCGACGCCACCGACTTGGCCTGAAAGTCCGTGGTTGGCTATTGAGCAATAACAGAAACATGCGGCTTCCACTCACCGATTCCTCTAAATAGTTGACCGAATCCAGTACCAACGGCCATATGAGATTCTGTAATGGATGAGCCTTGTGCTGGAATCGAGATGAAAATTCCATACCAGGTATGTGTGCTAGCAGTGCGACTAACATATCCCGAAAGAAAGAAAAATGAATTTTAGGCGATTGCAAGACTAGACGAAGTCGTAAGACGCACTGAGCATAGTCTGTAGCACAACCGCGTTACCGAAGCCCATAGGAATCTGATACCAGCAAAAAACATATTATTAGTACCATAGAAAATCCACTTTCCTTGAGGGAAAACTCACGATACTAAACCACGATTGAAGCCAACCAGAATTTTCGTGTATCTGGCTAATGAGCACCGTGCCGATGAAAGGGAAAATTCCAAAGATCATGTTGATCATCTTATACTTTCCCGTACGATGCATCATCCAACCAGCAAACACAGATCCTGACGACATTGATATGCTGTTCGGGAGAATATGTAAACCTGATTCAGGAGAGTCAGGTTTCATTATCTCTTGGATGGTAAGGGAAAGACGAACCCGCTGTTGATGCTTTTGTCAACATGACTGTCTGAAACCACATAGGAAAGAAGTACGTGATGGTAAAATTACATGTCGCTACCAGGAAGTTGGAAATTCCGACGAGAACAGGTATCTTTTGTTTCAGGAGGAACGGTGCTAGTACGGGTTCGGGAGCGATGTAGATCTCTACAATAATGAATGCGACGAAGGACACGACTGATAGGACTAGCGGGACTATCACTCGTGCATCAGACCACTACATTCCGGAAGTCAGTTATCTTTCTTTTGGTCTCAGATATGAAAGTTACAGGAAGGTTGGCGTTAAAGCGGGTACTGAGGAACATCAACATTGAACCGACCTGTAAGTATGAAGCACAATATTAGTTTCCATTTTTGAATAAGAACATTCGAAAGGAGCATGCGAATAGGCTTGATACGTTGAACCAAAGGACACACCGAGATCAACACAGTGAAGCTACCAAAGTAATCGATCCGCTTAAGAACCTCAACCGTACTCTTTCCTTTCCCCTTTGTCACATAACGCAAATTGACCGAGGTGAGAAAGAGCGAAATGACGAAAAGCGGAATTTGGCAAAGGAAAGCCCAGCGCCATCCAAACCTGTGAATGTTCCAGTTAGGATCAAAGACATTGATGTTTGGGCCAGGAACTTCACCAATCAGTTATCAGCCCTCCTAGAGGCCCGCCGAAGCCCAGCCCAAACTGGTAGTAACGCCAGTAACGTATGAGCACAAGGGCTTGGATAAGAAGATCCGGCTTACCCCATTGAAAACACTGGCTACGCCTTGAGCCAAACCTCTCTCCTAACGAGTAATTTTATTAAACGCCCTTTGTTCACGTTATCGAGAACTCACTCGTAGAGTATACATGTCACTGACTATGATTCTGAATAGAGTGGTTCGTTGAACATTCAAAATCAAGAGGAAACGAATGAACAGATCCGAGTAATGGATTCATCGACTTACGTGGCTATGGTATTGATACCACCACCGCCGATGCCGGCAAGCTAAAAGAAGAGGAATCGAATCGAATAAACGAACCATCGACCCACGGTGTAAGGGAACAGAAAGCCCACAAAACGCGATGCTATTAGCATTTCCATATTGGTTGAGAGGCCGCAGGCAACGGTGCCCAGTCCGGTAAAGAGGACTGCGACTTGAGCTGCTCCCCGCCTTCCTAATACATTTGCCAGCCGACCGTATAGAGGGGTAAAAGTGGAAGTTGCGAGAAGGTATCTAGGATCTTGCTCAGTAAAGGAACCTTGAATGATAGTAGAGAGCGCACGCTGTCCCCAGCCAGCTTGCTTGATGCGATTTCTGGAACTCGGAGGATATGGAGGGTAACACTAGAATCATGATTGTCAATGATGTCTTGAGAAATGTCGGTTACACACTTGTAGGAACAAGAGACACTAATTTCCATATAAGCATTCGCAAAGAGCAAACGGAATGTGTTTGCTCACTGTTTACAGACTGAAAATTTCATCGGAGGAGTTTAGGAAAGATGAATGTTAGTTCGCGTACAGAAAGAAAAGTAGCCATCCAGATTCCAGCTAGGATACCATATCTCGTGGATCTTGATATTTCATGTGGCCCAAGACGCGCCTTACTGCGGAATGCGTCAGTCCGAGGCAACAAAGGCTCTCTTTCATGAGAGGTTGACATGGGCGTCACTGAATGAGGGAAGAAGTTGCCACGTGATCTTGCTCTTCTCACGGATCAATGCCAATTCTCTCGAGCTCAACTTCAACCCATTTAGGGAAATTGAACAGAATGGCTTTTGCAGAAAGCAAAATAAACGGACAGACTTGTAATTGCAGGCCTAAGGTTTATTAGTATTGATATACATGTGGCGGCTGCTTTTGATTTTTTGTAACATTCCATTTAGTTGCTCAGGCTCTAGCACCGACAGGCTTGATATTTAAGAAGTATTTTATCAAGCAGATTCTCTGTATATTGAGTAGTGAGTGAACTCTTCAACTTCAAGCCCATATGAGAATCTTGGTCTCAACTTCAAGTTCTGTCATGTCTCGCGTAAGACAAATGATTTCACTGGGCCCCGGTTGGTTCCTCAATAGGACCGTGCCGATTATCATTTCCTTTCCTCTTGTGATGTATAGCTCTTTGCGCGAGCGCATCATGGTACTTGCCTCTCAAGCGACCCTTTTCATTCTTGATTCGGAGCATGTTTCCGAAAACACGTGCAGATTCAATCAACAAACATCATATGGAAGTGAGTCATCGCGATGCATGACTAAGGAGTCAAATAATCATCGCAAGTGCAGAACAGTCATCGTACCTACAAGCCGCGGATTCGAGCTATAAATATGTCTACTATGTCTATGCTCTGTCAGTCGTTCGAACAGACCGACAAATCTAAAGGAAAGGGATAATATGATATCTATGTACGGTAAGGCTGGCTTTGCAAAGAGTTGGGGGAGTAGCCCCCATTCTTCCGTTTAACGGAATCCCGCAGCCTGACAGGCGGGACAAAAGGAGTTGATTTGAGGAGCTATGAAAGAGGCCGAATTTTCAGCAAAAGAATTACGACAAGTCTACGTCGAAATTTACTGTACTGCTCCGGATATTGATGGCTGATGAGCGGAGAATAATGCGACAGGGAAAAAAATATATGATTAAAGTGAGCGATACAGATGAAAGACGAGAAAGCCACATACTATTGCCAGCAAGTTCTGGTGCAATTGGAACAATTCTTGGGGTGGAACGGACTGAATTTACAGTGCTCGTTTTCACATGAGATCTATAACAGCAGTGTATGTTTGAGCGAAATAAAAGCAAAAGGGTTTTTTGAACGGACTTCTTGCTCGGGCTGGTCGGTGGGCGGTTTGTCAGTCAAACTCCTTCGACCTGCGCACCAATGGAATACTCACAAGATTAACAGCATGTCCACACTTGAGATATAAGTTACGAACACTGAGAAGACAAGGTGACAATGACATAAGTACAAGGAAATATCAGCTGTAAAATATGAATGCTCACTGTCTACGGCGGCACATTATCGATTTCTTGGAACGAAGTTAAGAGCTTGTGTTGAGGGTAGTGATACAGAAAAGCGAGGTAGCGATAGATGTCGAGATGCTCTTCCTCTATCCTATCCAGTATATATATATCTCCTCCTCGAAAAGGCTATGAATAATTATGTCGACCGGTATAACAGAATCTTACAAACACGCGTTCGAAAGAAATGCGAACAAAAACCTACATAGGCCAATGATATTCAAAACTTACTCAATTGTACCCGCTGAGCAGACATGTTTGGACGGGATACGTATATTTTGTGCAAGGAAACATTGGAAAGTTCAAGTTGTGATGTCGAGTAAAGTCAACGATACGAACGTATGAAAGGGCTCCACTGCCGAATTAGCAGTGTAACTTGAGGTCTATTCGCATCGAAAAAATGGTCAATGAATGGACGGACGACCAGATACTGTATGCAACGTATTTGTATCAGACATTTACCTCGGAGAGCTGGATATACCGAAAAACATACTCGAGCGGCTTGAACCTGTGGACTTGTACACATAGCAAAACAAGACTGGCTCTTGAAGAATTGGCTGTGGCATAAACGGTGTACCGGGAAGAGTAATCGTGTCTTGATGTTTTGGGGGGCTGAGATAACCGCGGTCGACCCAGATCATAGCCCATTGTTATACGGATGCTGGGTGAAGTCGAATGATTGAAAATAATAAGCTGAATCAACTTCCATTGAATATTGACCCGCCAGTGATGTCAATTAGTCGGACCCATAAGGATGAACAAATGTCAACATCGAGGCTCCGGACATCATTTAAGTATGTGGTACAAGCAAATTCTAGCCTCTCTAAAAGTCGTTCTGCATTCGGAATAGTTGAACTGAGACGTCACTTCATTGCCCAACAAGACCTTTTGAGAGTTGAATTAGGGCCTATGAGTTGGAGAGGGGAAGACATCGCGGTACCGGTGCCTATCATGAATACGTTTTTTGAGTCTGTCTTTCAAGCAAAAGATACACGCTTGTTTGGTGGAAGACTGTCACGTTTTTCAGGGACGATAGCAAGACCAAGGAGAACTTGCTTTCGCATTTTGGCTTTGTTCTTCTTCAGGCGAGCTCTGTCGGAGGTGATTTGCATCTTGATCCCGGCCTGTTATGTTGTTCAAACAGGACAGGAGCCTGGTTAAGACTCATTATCGCATACCAGTTTCGCTCTATTTCGAGCTTTCCGTGTTTTCAAAGGAGTTTGAATCTGGATCCGATTATCATTGAAATTGAGATTGCAGTGCAAAAAAAAAGTGTACCTCAGCCTCGGTGTGCTGCGAGCGTCCTCCAAATGTGCTCTGTACCTTTCGCTCTCGTGTTTCTGCAATTGATGTTGCAAGTTTCAGGGTATCCTGATAGAAAAAAATGTCAATTGGCAAGTGCGAAACGCAGTGCCCATCAACGCACGTTAAGATCCAGAAAACGTTTGCCTTTTTCCCGCTTTGCAAAAGGGATTGCCGATTTGGCTAAGCCGGTCATGCAGTGTCCTGTGAGTAAACTCTTGAAGATATTCGTCTCAGACACGTACGGGACAACGTACGAAGCACGTGGATTTTCAGGCCGGCAAATTCCCGGACCAGAATCATTTACCACTAAACAGTCATCGTCCATCTACCCGCACCACCAATCGGTGCCGATTGCGTATACGCTACTGCTATGCCAACTGCCCAACGCACCAAACCTGCGCTTCAATCTTTTCGCTGGCCGTCTTCTCGTGCAATATCGGTTGTCACCCACACCGAACCAGAAACTCTACCTCACTACATCAGCGATCTCCCTACTTATTCAGAATCTACTCTCCTCCAAACCCTCTTATCGTCCTGTCAATCTATCCAGAAAATAACAGCCCGCCTTTTCGCAGATCCTGGATTCACTCGAGCAAGCGTCTTTCGCTTTTCCGCTCCAATTGTCGTATTCATTTCATTTATTACTACCATTGCGCTCCTTCCTCAAGATTGGTATATCGACCAGTGGTCAGAAAACAAGGCGATGTCAGTCAAATTCTCGGAAGTCGGTTCCCTTTGTATGATGTCTTCCGTGGTTGTCCTCGGGACGCTGTCATTCTGGTGGATTTTGATATGGGTACTGGCGATATGTGGCAGGCGTTTCATGGAGGTAGATTTGAGTGGAAGAAGAACGTATGTAGGTGTTTTTGACAATTTACTGGGTGGGTTGTTTACAAACTAGCCACCACATACTAATACCTCATAGTATGTATACATCAGAAATTATTCTAAAACTACATATACATCTTTCGAAAATCTCTTCTTGCATCGAATCAAAGTAGCGGGCAGTGATAAATCAGCAAATTCAAGACGAAGTACTTATATATATAAACAATAACGCAGTGCTACAAACAAATTGACTGTATTCATATCCCGTTTCCGTACCCGTACCAGATCGTAAATTTCATTGAGACATCCGATACTCAATCCAAGCAATCCTATTGACAATTAATCACTAGCCGATAATAGGAGAGATGGGGCATCGAGCCGAACAATTCCTTAGACGGCTAAGCTATGTCTCCTCGCCGCGTCATCCTCAACGGATACCCGCCTCCCAGCTTTCTTCCTTTCCGACGTATTTACCCAAGATGGGCCACCTCTTGCTGCACCGCTCAAAGGATTATATTCCGTGTCAGCGTCATCCGATTCAGGACTCGGGACATCTTCGGCAGTGTACAGGTATGAGCGAGACTTGGCTCGCCTTGACGGTATGGATGTACTAGATGTCGCTGATGCAAGGGGTTGAGATGCCACGTCGGCCGAGGACCCGGGTCTGGAAGCGGGTAAAATTAACTGAGCTGGATTCGCACCGCTCTGCGCTCGGGAGGGTTGGCATTCAGGATCTTCCAAGGACGACCGAGCTCCACCGTCAGGGTCCTCGTAATCACCATCTGCATCTACCTCACGACCAAGAACACACTCCTCTGAACGGCTGGACATTACTGCGGAGGCTGATTTGCGTTTCCGTAATGAGCTTCCACCTGGTTCGGAGTCGGGCTTTCGCATTTTGCTATCGACAAAAATCAGATATGTCCGTGGACAAGTTCTAAAAGTATAGCATACGTATTCAACTTGGGTTCAGCATAGTTCACACTTTTTCGCACACGTCGCTCCCTGCCGCCAATCTGTGCGAACTCTGAGTCCAAATCTTGATTATCATGCGTAGCTGGTATCTGTGGAGAGCTAGATGATTGTTGTGGTATAGGTAGATATTTGTTGGAATTAAAATAGGAACCAGAAGATGACCTTGGAGGTGAAGACGATAAAAATTCTCGTCTATGATTGGATGTTCGCGCGACATCCAATTCAACTTCAGATAGGACTAAATTACATGAGTCAAAGGAAAGAAAACAAGCGAACATATCGACGTACCAGCATCCACTGATTGGGAGGGTTGACTTCTTGGGGAGTTAGTGACGTCCGCCAGCTTGAACTTTTTCCCTTCATTGCCTATTTCGTCACGGAGCTTCTTGCGTAAGGAAGTTTCATGATCTTTCTCCTTCTCTTTTCCCTTTTCCCTGACGATCTTGCGCCTTTCCTTCTTGACGACGGGGACCTCCTCTTCCTCCACTTCGTCCAACACGGCAGCCAACTTATCATCTTCCGCAGCCTCATGTAATCCTGTTATTGGACTCCCCTGTCGCACTAAGAGACCACTCTGACGACGAAGAGGTTTCCGCCTGGTGGGATTCGAAGCAGAAATAGTGGAACGGTCAATTGGTGCAGTGATAGGTGGAGGAGATGACACCCGGGAAAGCAGTGGTAATCGGGAGCCAGAAAGCCGTTTGACTTTGATTCTACGCCTCGGGCTAGGAGTCTTCTCCTTGGCCTCGTCTTCATCCTCCGTAGGATCCGAAGGTTCATCGTCCTCGTATATCAGGGGAATTGTAGGAGCTCGCGATAATCGTGGATACAGAAGTGAATTAGGCGAGTCTGCGGATGGGAGCGGTCGCTGTGTGGCTCTAGGCGGAGTAGGCGAGGACGAAGATGAAGAGGCTTCTTCGGTTATACAAAAGGCTTGACGGAGGAAGCTCAGATGTTTGGTAAGTCCGAGCGCCTGAGAGATAAGATTCAGAATAAAGTGATCTTCAGAGAATCATACGACGCACTGCGGCTTCAGTCTCTGAAATGATCTTCCGAGATTTTTCGCGTTCGCGTTTCAGCTGGGCTGCCAGGTTGATTTCTGAGGCTCGAAGTCGAAGATTTTCGGTGTATAGTGTGGATATCTGGGCATTTAGCTCTTCGATTCGAACACTGAGGGTCGAATTGAGCCTACAAGAGTGCCAGTAAGAAGCATGATAATCTATGAAGACAAATCACCAACTTCGTGATATGTTTATTGGCTAGCAGAAATTTCTTCTTGACTGCGAAATGCCACCGCGGGTCAGATTGGGTCGAAATGAACTTGGATGAGAACATACAGTTTTCAAACTCGAACAAGGCATCATTCTGCCTTGCAATGATTGACACGCGAGACTCTCTCCTGCTCATTGTGAGCAACAGCAACGAGGCTCTGCCCTCTTGACGGTTGAGATAAACGTGCGGTTGCTCAGGTCGTTCTACATGTGTGACTAAATCACATGGGTGTGACTACTTTGACTACTTAAGGGATTCTTTTGTGTTTTCAATTCTTTATCTTCGACTCTCAAATATCAATTGCCACTCATTATGGGACAGTATTGGAAAATAATCAACATCGACAACAGAGAATCTACTGGGATCATAGGAAATCTTGGGGAATTCTTCTGGTATTCTAACAATTTCGTTACTTACCTCATGGCCCCTAATATTCCCTCCTCGTACAAGTCGAGCATACCCCGTAAAGAGAAATCTCAGAAACCCAAGTGAGCTAGGATATGAACCCGACGAATCTGATGTACTCACAATATGCACATTAGAAACAACTCTCGGAGCATCCTGTTAACCCTGCCAACTGAGCTGTTGCTCACCATTGGGGAAGATCTTGTGGAGCATTACCTCGACCTCATCTGCCTTTCTTTAACTTGTACGACCATATGGGAGGTCACTGAAAAAATCCGATACCGCTCCCTCCACAACAAACTGAAGACACGCACTTGGGCTGGTGGTCGTATTATTCTCTTAGGAGATTACGCCAGGACTTTGCCTGAGGGAGTTCTCACCGTTGAAGACATAAAACAGCTTAGGCTATCAGAGTACGACGATGGCGATGAGCTCGGGACAGGTCTCTTTGAATACTACAAGTTCCCGAAGCCGAAATCAAATATTTCCCTGCTCAACGAGGAAAGAGTCCAGTCCAACCGTGCCCTTCGAAACGCACTCAGACAGTATTCTTATCGCGAGGTGTTTTCCCGCTGGATTTGTCCTGATTTGGATGACTTCCTACCCGCGAGAACGGAGGGCGATCGCTGGATGGTTCGGAACTTCACCAAACGGCAGTATGTCATCAAGTCCAACTCTCGCAACCTCCCACAGATACTCTACTGTCTTATCGGTTGTTCCCAAGACCCAACCATTTCCATGGAAGGGAGTGACAGCCTTCTATACGGTATTATAGAAGGTAAATGGGCTGGGGACAGGGTTGATATCACGCTCGCCTCGATTCACGAGAAAGAACGTGAGGACAGCTCAGATTGGGAGGAAATCACCACTCGGGTTAAGGCAATGTTAGAGGAACTTGCGGAAGAGAATTCGCACAAGTTTGAATTTTAGAGAGAAGTTTCGCATTTACCATCTACCCAAGGGATCGTAAAAATGCTGTTCATACGCCAGATATGTACTCCCCGTTTATAAAAATCATTTTACTATCGCTCTCTTGTGTATATATGTTCGATCTACCGCGGCTTCAATTGTTAGCGTAAGAAGTATAAACATGAGAGTGCGCCTCACGCGCAGGATAGGATAGGATAGGACGCAGTATTTTATCTTTTCATCACATTGACAAACACCAACCATGGGGCAGTATTGGGCAATCAATATTGACAAGAGGGAAACTACCTCGGCATTCGGGAAAGCTGGGAGAGTTCTTCTGTTCCAAGGGATTGGCTTGTTAGTAGTCTCATGAACCCCCTTGTGATTCCATCGTTTTACAAGACTGCCCTTTCCATCGGTACCTCCGGCGCAAGTGAGTGTGGTGATTCATTGAAAGGTTTACTGATAGCGCTAGCATAGAAATGATCATCCTACTCATCCTACAGCAATCCTCCTATCGCTTCCGAATGAGCTCTTGCTTGCGATAGCCGAAGAGCTTTTGGAGGAGTATCGACCTTCTTTTTTCCACAAATTGAAGATACAAAGCTGGGCCGGTAGTCGTATAATCTTGCTGGGAGATTACATCCGTGTCTTGCCTGAGGGACTCCTCACCGACGCAGAAAGGGAGGAGTTTGGGTTTGACGGTTATGCAGATCATGAATTAGGCTCAGTTCTCTATCAATATGTTGGGGTATACTCCGTACGCGGGACTATGTAGAGATTCCCAGCTTAGACGTCATGATTACCGTCTCAGTGAACGGCGTTATTACAGATACTATACACTTGAACCATATCACGCCGGTGGCGTTTTCGAGAACCTCAGTTGACTGTAAGTCAACTGATGTGAGCAGACTATACTCATACATAGATACACGACAAACTAACACAAAGTAGAATCTACGCACAGGTACTAATATCAATATACAGTTGCCTGACAGTCATCTACACTAACACAATATGCAAATGAAATTTGTGGGACGCGGTCTGACATTGCCAACAAGGACTTCTTTGCGACAAAATGGTTCAGAATGAAGACCTTCTTCTTTATGAACTCCTAGACTATGCCCACCTAGCCATTCTCCCATTGATTACAACGAGGATACGCGAAAGACAGAGAACTGACCGTTTCGAATTTTGAGAGATTTTGAGACTAGAGCGGGAGTATTTACAAAAGTACATACTGGTGACTTATCCTAGGCATAAGCTTTTAATTATTAGATAGATTTCTGTGCTTGAGCCCTCATGTCGCAAATCAGCTTCACTTGGGCTACTAAATAGATGTGTGGAGGACATCACCATTCGGGTTAAGGGAATATTGGAGGAACTTGCACAAGAAGATTTGAGTCTAATTTTTGAAGAGAAGTATGGCCAATGTTCAGACATTCACGCCGGCGGGTCACTTGTTTCGAATGTCCATCCTACAACTAATGGTCCACCCGCTATTTTGTGTATGCTCAATTCATCTATGTTGTTCGGTTGGCCGGTCTCATACGCGGTTAGGGTTCCAAAATTTAGAGTAACGAGCTCGCATGAGTGAAACACTGGGCCAGATGATCAGTGATTATCATCTTCACGAGCTGCACGTGTTGACCACCGCACACGTATATTTCCTTCGCTGTTCCATCATCGTAATCGCCCACCATGGGGCAGTACTGGGAAATAATAAGCATCGACAACAGGGAAACCACTGGGCACTTGGGAAAGCTGGGAGAGTTCTTCTGGATGCCAGAAGACTCGCTTGTCAGCTGCCTGACGACTCCTGTGATTCCATCGTCTTACAAGACTGACTCTGCGATTGGCGTTTTTGAAGGGAAATCACAAAAGCACAAGTGCGTATTATATTGAGATATCCTGATTAAGTTATGTAACTGTACACTAGAAAGAATTATCCTCCATCGATCCTTTTGTCACTTCCGCATGAGCTCTTGCTTGTGATAGCCGAAGAACTCTTGGAGAAATATCTTGATCTCATTTGCTTTTCTCTTACATGCATAGACACATGGGAGCTGACTGAACAAGTCCGATACAAATCTCTGTCTCAAGAAATAAAGAGAAAAAGCTGGGCCGGTAGTCGTATGATCCTGTTAGGAGATTACGCTGGTGCCTTGCCCAAGGGACTCCTGACCGATGCAGAAAAGAAGGAGCTCAGGCTTGACGGTTACGCAGATCATGAATTAGGGTCACTTCTCTATGCTCACAAAGCTTTTGGGAAGCCGTCCTATAAAATCCCCAGTGGCCTTTATTATGACGCGATGGTTCAGGACAATGATCTTCTTTTGGATGAACTCCGGTACTTTGGTCGTCGCAAGCCATTCTCCCAATGGATCAGGCTACCAGGAAATTTCAAACTCACCAAGTCATCGTCCTCGAAAGATCTTTGGATGGTCCGCAATCTCACCAAACAGGAGTATGTAATTCCCACCAGACCGCAGAGCCTCACACAGGTTGTCTACAGTCTCATAGGATGCTCCGATGACGCTTCCGTTTCCATGCAAGGTGAACGGTGTAGTGTGCTTATCAACGGACCCTGGGCAGGAGATAGGATTGACATCACACTTGTCTCAATCCATAGGCAAGAGCATGCACATGAGGAAGGATCCAGTTGGAAAGACATCACTGTCAGTGTCAAGGAGTTGTTGGAGGCCTTGGCGACAGAAGACGACGATTATGGTGTTTTTAAATTCTAGACACTTGTACACAGTTTTAACCTGGAATCCTTTGTCCTTTGGGAACATTGCTTCTCTTACTCGTATAATTTGGAAATCGTGGATGCACAAGATCAAGGTTGAGTGAATGATAGGCTGAATGAACTCAGCAGTCCGCTCAAAGGAAATAATACATAATAAGATATGTGTGGCTTGTGGCCCGAAGTGAAAAAAAGGTCCACTTATTGCACCGAGGTTGGTTGCTTTCCGATTACGAATAATCCGTAATGTACGTTGAGAAATAGATACACTTCGTGGACAAAGGAAGAGCATGGTAGTACACAGCTGTACCTGAAACGATAAGTGTGTTGGCCAAAACAAAACACGACGAGAAAGGTCTTTCAAAATCTCATTTGTATGTTCCCTGAGTTCTGATCAAAAGAACTATCATCCATCATTTCCTTCATAGCGCCATGCTTAACCCCTCGACGCTCACATTCCACCCAGTTCTCGGGAAGCCTGGTGCCTTTCCCCCTTCTCTTTCCTTCTTGTTACTCCCGTCCCACCCTTGCGCCATCATCGCCGTTGCATAGAGTAGAGCCCCGGATCCAGGGAAGTATGGTCTGTCGTGGAAGGTTGAGTTGAGTAGATAGGTCACGGAAGCCATTGAAAAAAAGGAAAATACAAGTAACGAAGAAATGGGGAACAAGAATGATGATGAAAGGATGAGTGATACGGAATGACAGATGTAAACTCGGAAACCTCAAGACACAAGAGACCGGACTTACGTAGGCACCCTCACCCCGCCTATCGGCATCCCAACATCGTCAAATTGGAATAGCGGATGCAGCAGCCACTCGATAGCTTTTTCTGTATCGTTGTTGCGTGCGGCTGACATTGCTAGCATAGGGAAATCCCATCTGCGATGAATAAGAGGATGAAGGAGGTTGGTCAGTTTGATGTCAGGTATAGAAAAACGTAGACGTAGAATAAGTAGGAATGTAAAATAGCAAAGATTGGGACCGGGATATAAACCGAGACTCGCGTCACTGAAAGTGAACCGTTCAATGGAAAACATATGACAAATGACAAAGGCCTTGAAAATGGTACAATGGGAGAAATGAAGGGAAGGAGGAAGTAGGAAAAAAAAGGAATAGAACCAAGATAGAGCTTCAATATTCAAATGCTTACCCCCAGCAATTACTGAAATTCCACCTTGCCCACACCTCCTCCATCGTCACCTTTGCTATCCCCAAATCGAGCCCTTCCGTGGGCGGAAGCCAACCATGTAAGCCCACCAAGGAAGGATGATCATTGATATATGCTGGATCCGTCCAGAAATCAGGTTCAATGCCTTCATAGACGGTATACACCGTAGAAGTACCGTTATTCTGAATTGGGAGAGGAGCGAGGTTGTTTTTGACTGTAGTCCAATCGCGGGGAACTTCTTCTCTGAGTTCGTTGAACCACGCCTCTGCCAGACCAAGCCCAAACCGCCAATACGCCAATTCGAAAGCAGGGTTCACAGTCACATTTGGGGATGTATCCTCCGAAACGACGTATAACGGTGGACCCAGATCATATACCCCCGTAGATGCATTAGACCATGCGAAGACTGCCATCCAATCCGCCGTCGCCTTCACCACGTCTTTCCATTCCTCCAACGTTGAGAGAGAGGGAAAGGCGCGGTATTCGTATGTGGCAAAAACTAACGGATGGGGCTGTTCCCATATTAGGAGGTTGTTGATTTCGCCGGGGGAAGAACGTCCTGAGGGGTCAGTCATTTTGGGCCAACGGGCACCGGAGGACCAGCCTTGTTGGATTTGGGAACGGGCAAGAGAAGTAGGGAGGAAGGAGGTGTAGACTTTCGAGGAACGGTGGAGAAGATCCCAGTTGGACCACAGAGCCCAGTGAGCGGAGTGCCAGAAATATTCTTCCATGTGGAATTTGCTAGTGAGAGGAGGTGAGGAAGAATTGGACGATGAGGGTACATTCAGGAGACATACCCATACTAGGTGCATCAGAACATAGAAAGTGCCATGAGCATCATACGCACTCGCTCGAACGGTCAGCTTACCCAGCCGTCATTCACTAGACCTGACTAGAAATGGTTTGTCAAGACCACGTTGACATAACTCGAGAAGAATACATTACCTCTTGCGGTGGATACTCCCCCGCCTCGTTAACTCTCATCAAATACCTCGAAAGGATTATTCTTCTCTGCAATTCGTCGGCTCTGGAATCTGTTGACCCGGTAATGAGATCGATAAATCCACTATCCATCCAGTATGATTCCCAGGTGGCAATGGATGATTGGACAAGGGAAGCAGAAGAAGGGAGTGAGGAAGGGAGGGTAGAGTTGTATGAGATTACGAGGGAGAGAGAATTGGTGTCTGAGTAGGGAAGGATTGTGTAGCGGTGAGCGATAGGCGAATCGCGTGTGATGTCGAATTTGGTAGAAGTTTCGACCGTGGTATAGAATATCGCGTCTACCATTTGGTGTTTAATCTGAGCCTGAATTTTGCTATGGTCCAATAACGTGGTGGTATGGTTATCGAAAAGGGCAGAGCTAAAGTTTCCTACGAACGGAGCACTGAACTTTTGAAAACCGTCTCCCCAAGGAAAGTCGAGGAAAATCCCGAGACGAGTAGAGGTGTTACTCGTATTGGGGAATAGGAGAGGAGAGGAGACTGTGACTGTGATTGCAGATATATCCTGCGCCGAAGTGGTGGTCACGTTAATGGTTGTATCCTCGTAAGTGAATTCGCTTGACATGATTCCCGTCCATAAATCCAACGTTTGGTGAACGTCGCTGAGATCGCTTTCCGAAACGTTCTTGATAAAGCCTGTTTGCGCGTCCAGAAAAGCCAGTCCGACAATTCCCAAATTCACCCGATTGGGATTCGCAGTCAACCACTGCTCAATCTCCGGATCCCCACCAAAATCGTATTGTACCAATCTCCCATGATTGTACCACGATTCGCCTTTGTAATTGTACACATCTTCGATGGTGCGGTTTGGTGGAAGCGAGTCGTTTTTCCAGCCCCAGGAAGACATGGTAGCAAAGGGGAGGAAAGTTTGTAGCGAGGTCACATCGGCGCCGAAAGCAAAATTGCCGTTACCGACTTGCATGGGTGTTGTTGGGTTGGACGCATTTCGAGTGGGGTTGTAGCGGGTTACGAGAGAGTGTCGGTCGATAGCGGCGTTGGAGGTAAGAAATATCGAGCCGAGTAGGAACAGGCAATATATAGTGTTTGGTTCTATAGGGAACATGGTAGGAGGTTATTGAGGATTTGGCTTATGTATCGCAGTAGTTGTCGTTGGAGTTTGCCCATGACTGTGTCGGAATATGAAAAGTGGATCATGGGGTATATGTCTGGACCGCGCCGACAAATTGCCTCACATACCGTTCGACTCAAACGACCTTTCCAATGGACCGTATTGTCGCTGCCCAGCAGCAAGCAAATAGACGCGACTTGACTTTACGCAAACTCGAAGACAATCTTTCGCCAGCGCTCAGTTGTAAATTCCCTGTATCGTTCAATGCCGAAGGAGTGCAAAGATGTCAATCTCAATCAGAAGCAATAAAACTTGTTGGGTACTTTCAATGGGCACCAGAAACTTAGAGAAAATGGCCGAGGAATTGATTTTGGATGAGGGAGATGGAGAGGATGAGCGCGAATTGAGCTCAATTTATCAAGCTCACGGCAACATCGACAACGATTCAATCAGCGTATACTCCACTCCTAGCAAACGACAGAAAGGGAGGTCAAACGTTGCCAAGTCATGGCTTCTGGGTTGGTTGATACACGTCGGATTACTTCACTGTCATATTAGCCATACCACGCCCTACGCCAATCTCCTCATTCAGCTTGCTCATGTCCTTTTGCCCAATGCAACAAAGACAACAGACCATATCGTGAGTATCTGTTCAATCTTTTCCTTTTTTTCCTTTTTTCCTGACCTATCCTAGCTCACATTCTATGAATTTATCCTTGAAATGCTATTTCATTCATTGTGTATTCACAGCAGACTGTTTCTTATACCTCGTAAGCTTTGATTCGATATATAATATCTTTCGTTTCATATCTTTGTATACAGTTCGCAATAATCTTCACTCGGCTTTCGACGATCACCTTTTTATCATTCTTCCCGATCTTGAACTGCTCAAAGCGATGGTTCTTTACTTTGAAGCCGTAGTAGGAAGATGAACGGGGCGTGGCAAAGAGAGACAGAGTATGTGGGTGGAGATGAGAAACGGAACTCTTCCAGGTTTTGGAAAATTTGTGAGTTTTCTTCTACCTGTGCTGCGCCGTGACTAAAGGCATCCCTTAGACAGACGGCAGCATCTTTAAATGCATTCTTATTCCACATCCCTCCGCAATCACTGAAGTTCAGGAAGACCTTGCTTATCCAGGATTCCTCTTCACGCACACCTCTCAGTTTGCTCTGCTGCTGAATGCTTTCCGCTCCTTGCATGTCTGGGCCACTCACCAAGGTCTTCATGGCACCGATGGGCTATCCTGTTTACCTTCAGAGATGCTTATTACAGCTCTTCGAAAATTGCCGATTCTGGATATAGAAGCCTCTAACATTGTTACCGAGGTCAAGAATATGTACGAGTCCATTCAGGATCTCCAGACACTATCATGGTGAGCGAGGCCAGGCTTGGTTGGCAGCCTGTAATGAGAGAAACAAACTCGGCGGTCCCAAACGGGGTAATGGTGGAAATGGAAACCCAGGTGACTCTGGTGGCGCTGGCAGCAGCCCTGACGCTTTCAATCGGCGCCTCCAAGAAAATGGTCTTCAGGCATTAGAGTTGAGCGGAGGTACTGGAAGTTCCAGTGGCGCAACGCAGGCAGAGCCTCAGGAAGGAGTGGTTGTTTCCCTCTTGTCCGTCAACGTAGGCTCAGTCTGGAGCGTTGATTCCATTGACGATGGAATCGTTGCAGCTCAACCAGGTGTCGATGATTCTTGTGATGGTCTGTCTCCAGCGCAGCAGATTGCGAACGGCTGGAACAGTGCAATTCCCGAGCCGTTTGGTCCGCTCCATCGCACACATACTCCATCAACAACCACCCAAGCACAATCGTCCTCTCTCACCGTTGTCGGTGAACCTCTGGGAATCGCCAAAACCTCTCACGTACTATATCGAGCAATAAAGATGCCATCACGCGTTTTGCTGAAGAGAGCAAGAGAGAAGATGCAGATGGTAGTTGAACAGATGCTTGGAGGACTATAGCGTCACCTTGGTCTATAATCTATATTAGCTGAATTGCATCTTCCGTTGCTTCAACCTGTTGGAATCAAGCGTGGCAGGTCCATGTTCATCCGTCGACATGAAAATTATGCCCCGGTAAGGTGACCCATATTCTTGGTTTCTGTCTCTCGCTGTGCAACATATATTTCGTCTCCCACTATATTGACGGATTTCATCTACAGGTTCACCGTCGTTGACATCTATGGCTTCAAGAATTACAGGCATTGCGCGAGGCATCAAGGAGCCAGATAGGAGGGTGATAGGGGCTGAGGAATGGATGACGTAAGGAAAACTTTGGAAGCAGGCTCGATACTCGGTGTCCGATGCTATCTTGTGAGCCTTATCGATGAAAATCCGCTTGAGACGCTGACAAACCGCATCACAGGTAATCCAATGAAGGAATTCGTCAGACCCTGTCTTGTGAGCAGACACCAGGATGAGCTGAGCCGTGTGTTCATCGTAAGAGTACTCGCGCCAAACTCCTCCGTCTATACCTCTTTCGAGAAGTCAGTGTCTTAAATCTTGAATGAGAGCTGCCAGAGGACTAACCACGACGAAAAGATAATGGGGAAATAGGAACGGTGTACCAAAAATTCTCCCCCCCAGTCTCGATGATCCCAGATATGTAGATGTAGGACGTGACAAGGTGCGTGCGTCGATCGATGCAGAGTTTAACTAGAGAATGATGGAGCCGGGCGGGGAGGAGACTGCGGCGGTATTTATAGATACCGGTTGCATAAAAATAAGGATTTTGGATAAATCACCTAAGAACAACCTCGACATCGCCAACCATCTTCCCCACCTCATCCTCCTCGACTATATACATTTGGCGGAAGGAACGTCACCATTTTGTGGACATTATCGAGAATACATCTCGCTAACCCCTTCATCCTTTCCAACCCACTATGTCCTTTACCCGCAACAACAAGCACCACATCGTTCTCCTTCATGACCTGCTACACGATCCACTGAATAGCGGGTCCGGCGAACATACTTGAGTGGAGAAGGAGGATATGTTTCGGATGTTTAGGGCATTTCGGTGAGGCAGAGGTGGGAGCGGGGACGCGAGTGGTGATAATATTAAGGATGCAGGAGACGTTGCAGACAAGGAGGAAGAACCGGATAACAGAGACGGGGGATCTCTTCAATCCTCCATGGAAGGGTCCAGTCAAATTATCGACACCAGTAGCATCCCGATTGGCACGATACGCGCCCACCTTTACACATAAAAACCCTTTCTCAGTGAATCGTCCAACAAGTCGACCTCCAGAGGCAATAGCTGCTCGCTGAAGAGACGTTCAATGCTCCTTTCGACTTCTAGAAAAGTACATTGAACGCCATCAACAAATGATGAGACAGGTTGAAAATCCATCGATGGATATCACAGTTCGTTCAATGCTCCAATTGAATCGTGCCAGACCTTGTTGTTGTTGACTGGCCAGTGCTCTGAATAGGTTCATATTCTGCCTAAGAGTGGTGAAGAGGACGGAGGCCATCCATCTGTAATGAACCTTTAAGCGACAGCATGGTCAGCCCTGATAATGCACCATGTATGAGCATGGCAAATCTCATCAATTGACTAAAGGACTCACAGCATGTGATCGCCGTCGAATTCTGATCAAAGCTTGATGATCTCTTGTAACGCAGTGGCTCTAAAGCACCACTGAGGCTGAGCTGTGATTAGGGGAATCACAGGCGATTGTACGAAGGCCCCGGAGTCTTTCAGATTTACAGCAATGAGGAAACGGGTGAAGGGACACATAAGCTCGTTTCGTATGTATTCCTCACCGCGCTTCGAAAGAACAGGCCAAACGGAATTGTGAAGGGTATCTTGTAATTGCAAGGCAGTGGAAGCTTCGTTTCGGAGGTTTTTGGAGAAGGCTTGTAATTGTGTTTGAAGACTTGGAGGAATAGGAAAGAGTTGACAAGACTGTTGTCAATCACGATAAGGAAAGCGAGGAACTGAGCAGTTTGATCCTTGTTTTTTCAAAGATAGTCTTTAGCTGGTCTTGAGCTCCTGGGGTCGACGAAACGGTTTATGCTTCACTAGAAAATAGTTAAAATAAAGAGCTTGCGTGTGACGGATCAAAGCAGCGTACTGGGGACTACTAGACGCGATGTATCCTCGTATAAGAACTGGAATCTTGGGAAAGATCTTAATAGCTTCTTCATAATACTCTCTAGCCATGGAACGTAGCCGTTTGAAAGACGCGAATGCTTGCTTGTCGGGTGTGGAGATGGTATTCCGAAGAGTAGTGATGTTTACATCTTCGAGGGGCTCATCCCAGCAAGATTGAGCAAAGACGCTGGTCATCTGCCTATATTAACATCAAGCCATAGCTTGAGTCAATGAGTAGGACGGTAGACTTACTCATCTTCAGCCCCATCTAATTTCTTGAAAACATCTTCATTCATTGGATCACCCGTTCCCTCATGCACACTGTCACCTTCCTCTGGAGCATGCACTAATGCCGCTGAGAAGGAGGAAGTCGGTGAAGGCTTTGAACCTGCGATGTCGTGGTTTGGATGAGGAGGTTTGCCAGGTACAGCATGATGGGGTAAACGTGTTAGCGTCGTAAGTTTCTTGAAGCTGTAGTGGGCATGCAGCTCCGAGACACAAGGACAGGGCAGCTTGCCTCCTGGTCAACGGACTACCTTGACCGTTATGCCTAAGAAATTCTATATGAGGCTATTGAACAAAACAGAGTCATCACTGTAACGCACCGTTATATGAAAGGTTGTGCTCAGTCAAGTGATCTTCCTTCCGATGGCTCTCAATATTAGGCCCAACAAACGGATATTGGCACAACATTTGGTCTCACAGGTAATGTTAATGATTGCACTGAAGCGCAGTAGGAGAATACCAGAGATGAGGAGAGAACGAGAGGTATATGCAATATGGATACAGGGTTACTCAGTTGAGCGGCAGGGCATTGAATTTATTGTAGTTTTCCAAAGTTGTCGCCAAGTCTGAATTTATTTCTTGTACTAGGAAACATTCTTGCCTACAATTCACTAATAAGACTTGCTACCGAAGGTGTGAGACTAACATCGCAACAAAGGTAGCTTTGTGTACTTGGTACTTCTCTGTTCAACCTTTGCCAAGCACTGGTCCCAGACTTCAAGTTGTTCCATAGTAGGACTGCGCACAACAATAAACTGGCTAGCATATTGTCTTTGGTCAGCTGAAAGATCATCAAGTTCCACTTCCACATAATTTGCATCCATCAAACACACGATTGGTAGATGATGTTATTTTTCATATTCATCTTCAAGAAAAGGCGAGGAAGTACCATCATTCTGCTCAAGAATGAGGACTTTCAGAGTATCAGGGCAGTACTCACCTAAACTTGCAGGAAGTATTTCAGCCGCTAGGAACCCATTGCCAAAACCCTGGCTGAGATAATCTTCGAATGAAAACCAAAGATGCGTGAGAGAATATTCCAGTATTAAGTTGTAGTAGTATCAGTACATGAAAATATAGCTTTTCATCAAGCGCAAATCCTCTTGAAGCTAACAGCTTCATTCCTTACCTCCAACATGCACCCGAAAACTTATCACCAGTTGCCCATTGAGAGCTCAGAGAATGACTTACAATACAACTTGAATGACCTACTACACATTTGTAAAAAAGGAAGGGTGAGAACAAGCCTAAAAGTTGACAATTAGCATGCAACAATTTCTTTTGGTGTAAGGATGTAAGTATATCAGGTAAAGTAACAAGAAAATATAGCACATCAAAAAAGTTTTATGAGAAGAAAAAAGAAGGGAGAAATCGGGACTGATTACATGAATGAAGATCCGAGTATTCCAGGTATGTGATGTATGATAAGCAAAATTTATGTATTTTTGGCTCCAAATTCCACAAGTATTTGGATGATTTGTTCATTTCGGCCGTTATATGCATATTCTACCGATCTCAGGATATTTCCATAAGGACCATCTGAGGCATTGACCTCAGCACCACTCTCAAGAAAATGTTTCACCATACTTTCATGGCCCCAGAATACAGCAGTTTGAAGAGCATTACCATGGTATCCACCCTGGGTATTGACATCAGCTCCGTCATCAAGGAATCTCTTAACAATCCTCTCATTGCCTCGACGAATTGCACTTTGGAGAACATGTCCATATTCACTACTCTGAGCATTGAAATTAGCTCCATTGTCCAAAAGATATATAAAAATATTCTCATGGCCCTTGGATGCAGCAGCCTTGAGAGCACTACCATATTCACCACCCTCAGCATTGATGTCAGCCCCATTCAGGAGAAGATATTGGACAATGGTTTCATAGCCTTCATATGCAGCAGTTTGGAGAGCATTCCCCAGAAAAAATTCCACCTGAGTATTGACATCAGCACCATGTGCAACAAGCCACTTGACAATGATTTCATTCCCCTCATATGCAGCAGCTACAAGTGAATTCCCATATTCACCACCTTGAACATTGGCATCAGCTCCATTTTTCAGAAGATATTCAACAACATCTCTATGGTCATTCCATGAAGCAGCTTGAAGAGCATTTCCAAACAAACCACCTTGAGCATTGACATTAGCTCCACTTTCAAAGAGACATTTGACAATTTTTACATTGCCACAACAGGCAGCAGCTTGGAGAGCATTTCCCAATTCACCACCCTGAGCATTGACATTAGCTCCATTATGCAGTAAGAAATAGACACTATTTTCCTTTTCAAAATACGCTGCTACAGATAAGGGTGTCCCAAGATCTCCTGTGGGTTGATTGAGAAAATCTTTGTCTAACAGGGTGATATCATTTACTGCTGGTAAAAGGCCAAGGCAGGCAGCCCACCAGAAGGGATTCATTCCTTTCTTGGTTCCATAAAGAAAGGTTTGAAGTTTATATTTTTCAGTCCAATGATGGTACTGAAGGCTCGAAGCTTTCAGGATCTCATGGGAAAGGTCACGTAGAACATTCCCCAGCTGATCTCCTTGCAGGCTTGATGCAGTATGGTCTGCCCAGTGCTGGATTGCATAGCTTTCAAATGGAAAATCTTGTTCTAGAACTTCTCCATCTTTCCACTGCAAAAGATAAACAATACACATTTGTGCCAGTGTATCATGTGCGAGGTGTGCATCCATGTCGAAGGAAGCCTTCATTTGAATAGCAACCTGTTTGAGAAGCAGAAATTCCTTTACAGATGCATGCGCAAGCTGAACCACACCATCGGAGTTGATTGCAACAAGAGTTGAGTCAACAATATTCTCTATCTTGAAGGCAACCTCATCACTTGATTCAACAATCTGTTCTTCCAAATCAATGGATAAAATGGCCGTGACCTGTTTTTGGTCCAAAGGCTCAAAAGCATATAAAAGCCATAGTAGAATGTGATATGCCTCAGTGGAATTTGGTCCATTTTTACACTTTTGTACAGCCTGTTCATATGTACCCTGCAAATCCAAAGGAAGATTTTGCATTGCTCTTCTAGCTGCCTTGGATGTTTTACATTCTTTTAGTATGTTGAGCTGACAATCAATCCAGCGAAACCTGGAGTAGTATTTATCAGAGGGTCAATGTAAATTATTCTATAGCAGGGACTCACACTCCTTCAGCTTTAGTTTTCAGTGCTTTCTTTACTTCCACTTTGAAGGGTTCGGATTTAAAATCCTGAAAATCCTCTGCAATCTTGGTGGCAAGGTACACATCAATATCCCCACTGGTATTTTCGATATCCAATGAGATCAAAATTCTAGAGCCCCAATGAATGTCCGGAAGGTGGCGGCTTGTAACTACAAGCCATAAATGGTGCATATCTGATACAAGATCAGTGCAAAACTTTTGAAGTGAGTTACTTTCATTGCATTCATCCAAGGCATCTAGTACAACACAAACTGGACCCTCTGATTGAAGGTCATTGATGATTGTCTTGAAGACATTTTCCATTGATTTATTGCTTGGTTTCGCATACATAAGTCCTGTCTTGCTCGATTGATGCAAGACTTTCAACGCTGGGTGAATGCGGCTATTGGATGAACCTAGCTGTTGCAAAAGTGATGATAACAAGCCCTGGTAGCTTGACTTTGCTCCAGTGGTGTCACGGGTGTCGAAATAGTGATAACAAACTGTCTTCTGAGGGTCTCTTTGGAAACTTTCAAGTAATGTTGAACTAAAAGTGTGAAGTCCCAGTTAGTACAACCTTCAATAACTTTTGGATTTGGATTGTTACAGTAGGATTGTTTTGCCTGATCCAGCTAAAATTATATCATATAGTTAATAGATTCTGGTTGCTTGAGGATTTGAAATTTGTCACACCTTTTCCTTGTATCCAAAGCATACCACCTTGTTTCATCCAGTGAATGTACTGTGGATCATGAAATATCCAGTTGCCTGTCCCCGATGTTTTTCTGTCCAAAGCTGTACACAAATTGATAGAGCTATCCGGCGCTCCAAGCCATTGATGTATCATCTTCTCGTCATCATTGAAGACAGTATCTAGGAGTACATTTTGTGAAAATATAGTCATACACAACTATCCTCATTTACTTACAATAGTTGATATCTCTTCCTGCCGCATTGAAACTACTGTTATGAAAAGCAAGCTGAGTTGCTTGTGCAAACATCCTTTGAGGAGGAAAATTCTGAGCAATAAGCAGAAAAGATTTGCGGCAAAGCTTACTGCACCGGGGATTCATTGCTATTAACAGGGAATCGAGGTCAAAAAAATAGATGTAGGGTTGTAGACATGTTGCATATTCACCTGTTAGTGTTTGTTCGCTTACTCATGATAGAAAATGTGACGAGTAAAGAAGCAATTTTACGCAAAAGCCGTCCTCATATACCCAAATTAATGACAGCTGATTCAGTGACATGACCGGGACCGAGTAGAATGTCATTAGATGTTGACGATATTTATATTGAGTCAAGGATGGACGAGGCGTGTTGAAGATAGAATAGAAGATTGATTACTGAGGCCGGAGTAAGACAGCTGGTCTAATGAGTGCTCTAGATATCGAAAGGGAATTGAACATGAGCGAAAGGAAGGGCGCTTTTCATTTGATGCAAGAAACTAGACTCGGTCCAGTCCGCTGCTGAGAAGCGGTATGCGGGATCACTTTCTCGGCAGAGATTGAGCGCCACTTTCCGAAGTGTCAACATGTGAAGCTACTGGCTCGAGTCGAGCAAGAAACAAGTTGGTTACCAGCAGGTTGCCAGACCATCTCGTCCGTTCTTCCTCGAAATAATAACGACAACGTTTAACCTGCTTCTTGTGTGTGCGTGTGTTGTCCTCTATGTTCGCCAGTTGTTGTTGTTCCCAAGCCACTCCATTTGTCGATATTTTCGTCAACCGTCAAATTTCAAAGCCTAAATTCACTGTCGAAGTCATCAACTTGCGTTATATCTCAGCTTTATTGTGACTTCGTCTCTTCCTCAAACTTCTTCGAGATCGTGTTGAAAATTCTGGCGTCTCAGATTTTTGAATCGTCATCCATGAGAGCGTTCTTCTTCCGGTGCTTACAGGGTGCTAATGACTACCTTGCGAACGGGTATTTAAACATTTACTCTTCAGTTGGCTCCCAAAAATATCGGAGGGACTCCTGAAGGCATGATTAATGAGTATTCACCAATTGCGGGTTTCGATCGCCAAGGCCAACCGTGAGGATGTACTTATGTGTATGCTGCAGGCATTATGCAGTGCCGACTATGTATGTTGCTCTTTTCTGTCTTATGTTGGCGATGTGTTCTTTTTAGGGCAGCCCAGTCAGCATTAAGATCTACGGCTTTCTCTCCCTTGCTGCATCCTCTGTTTGTCAAAAGGTTTTCTTCCAAGCCGAAACCTCAACGACGGAATGGAATACCCTTGGTAACGAAGTTCTCACCCAAACCAATGTCAGCAACACCAACAAATCTTCCTATGGTGAACCCAGCCTGTACCTACTCATTGTCACCAGGAAACTTCTGTCGTGTGATCCTAGACAAGAAAGGTCCAATCCCCGAATGCGCGTGGAGTTGTGTTTGGTCCCCTGTACAGGCACATCCTTAATCTTCGACCACAGGGTGTTGTATAATTTAGCAATATCTTGTCTAGCCTCCAGGCACGACTTTTCGCTTTAGCAGAATTCGGGTTACCTTCCCTCTTGAAAGGGTACCCGAGGACCAGGTGTACGGGGAAGAGGAGGAAGATATGTTCCCGGTTCTTCGCCTGCAACGAACCAGAACCGGAGACCATTGTTGAGGCCTTGTGCTGGACCAAGAGGGGAGGGTTATTTTGTTCTTTCTGTACTATTTGGTGCTAGTTGCTCATTGCCTTCATCGCCATTATCCGACACCTTTCCTTTGATTCTGTTCAAGCTTGCTCAGTTTCACATTCACTAACGTCAAATGTACCTTCATTCTTTATATTGCCAAAAGTCCTCTTTGGACTTTGTACTACACAGAATGCATCAATCAGCCTTGGAGTGCTCATTGAGTTGGAAGTTGATAAAACAACGAGTCAATTGTATGCGGAAACTGACTTACAATACTCAAACCAGTCGAGTGATTGTAAGTGCGGCTTATCGGCCCGTTTTGACCGAGCCATCTGGTCAGTATCCATACCGGTTCCTTCAACAGTTGGATGCGTTTGATATATTTAGGCGATTAGAAAACAGAAATACATATAACCAACGGAAGGGAGCTGGTAAGCTCATCCCTACAACTTCGATCGATCCCTATCCTGAGGCGTAGTTAAATCAATGGAATATCCTTTCGGAGGGATAACTCCAGGAACAGTGTACACTAGTACACATAAAATTTCCGGCAACGCAATGAGGGGATACCATAGATGTTCATTATTAGCTTGGGCGATATTGTTTATAGTCACGACGGTGAATATCTCCCTGATGAGTAGGAGGAGCGAGATTATTCCGAAAAGAAGGGATGCGTGTGTGGTGCCGAAGGAGGTGAAGGTGTACGTTAAGGAATCTTTTCCTGAAGGTCACGATGAATATTGGTTATTTGTAATTTGTAGGTAATGAATTAGCACGACGTACCTTCGTGCTCTGCTTTGATGAGAACGAGGGTTTGCAAAACTTGGATGACAGTGAGGACGAGAAAGATAATGGCGCTGGCTTCTCGCAAAGACGTTCCGATACTGCTTGTTGGATCACTACTTGCCAAGTTGATACCAGCAATACCCAGAGCCATGGGGACGATCAAGGCCATACGAAAGAGACGACGGTTACGAGTGAGCCGTAGGAGGTTTCCGATGATAGGAGTAGGAACAGATGCTTTATCGTCGTTGTCGCACAAGTCAAGTCTAAGGTGAATCAGTGTCAGATTGGATAGTAATAGTAGAGACGTACCTATCCATTACGAGAGTATATGTAGCGTATAAAAGCCCAAAGAAACCGACAGAGAAAAGGACTTCTGTTGCGATGAAAAGACCATCGTTGTCCCCAGCACTGGTAACGCCCGCGGAGATGGCACGCATGATAAATGCAGCGACTCGGACTGAAGACCATAAGACGACAGATCGTAGAGACCGGGTAACAAACTTACTGGTGCAAAACAAGGTCATAGTGAAAAGAACCTTCCTCCTTTCCTGGATTATCTTGACCACGAAATAAAGCGCAAGAGGGGAGTACAGGGCGGCAAATACTGCTGCTGCGGCGACGGAATTCCAACCAAGGGCTTTGGCATAATTATACGCCATGGTTAAGCGTGTAAAGTAGAGTTAGACATTTTCTGAAGAATGGGCGGTCTTATGTATGGCATACACGAGATGAGACAGGATTCAGGATCGTGGGCGGAAAAATCCCGCCGCCGGCGGACCACCATCAGACTTCTGATCGATCTTACACTTTCTCCAATGTCGCTGCTTTTAATAGATGTGAGTATCATCCTCTTTGGTTCTGTACGCGGTAACTTATTATTATATCTAAGAGGATGAGGCATCCATATCGACTGCAAGAACATGGCAGCATAATCACTCAAAAGCCATTGAACAAACCTCTCCGCTATATCTGCATATTGTGCTAGTGATGATAGACGTTCCCAACAAGGCACTAAAAAGGTTCAAGTATTGCTAGCAAGCGAGCAATGTGTGAAGGTTCTTTTCCGCTTGATTTATTTCGCACTGACTTCATTAGGATTTCTTCCTTCACAGGTTCAACAAGTAAAGGGCATTCAATGGGTTTTGAAATGTCCCTATAACGCGAGCTATTTCTTCCTCATGCTTTCTATTCTGTTATCCATCATACCAAGGTGTTGTCCCCAGTGAACATCACAAGAGCAATATGCTGTTTATTGGTTGGTTTTTTGCTATGTGATGGGCTGGAATATTATTACACGCAGCAACAAGTTTTTCTCAATTTTTATCGAGTTCTGGATAGTTGTCTCACATGTTAAAAATGGTGCGGCAAATCGGAGAGAATTCTGGAAAGAAACCAAGTGTGATATGGTCTCCGGATAAATCACAAGTAAACAACAAACTATGTTGCTCTCATCATTTGTTGCAATTTTTTATCATGGTCAATGAGTCTTAAGAAATGTAGTAGTACCTCAGTGAGTACTAACCACTGAAAACACTGCAGAAAGTACTGTTACTAAATTCAATGTCATAAGTTCCCCGAAGTCAAGTTGAAATTTCAGTGACACTGACAGAAAATAACGAGTTCCTGATGGAAAAATAAATCATTATACCACAGAGTTCGACACAAGCAGTAGCACGGACCATCATGATTAATGATCTGAGTAACACTGGATTGTCCAAGTGACATCTCTACAGAATGTCACAAAGTATTTATAGCTGAGAGAAATATGGAGCAATCATATCCTCACGCAATAGAGGGCATGCTAATTTGTACTTAAATGGAACAAAATGAGTAGTGCATAATAAATCAGGTAAATATCTCATCAAGTGGCAGGAAACAATTTGACTCACTTCTCCAGTAAGTTACTAGCCTCACCGAAGACACACATTCCGAATTTTTGGAAATGGGATCTGGTTGTTGAGCTGCCTGGCATGATTGCCGAACTTTATCAAGTTGGTTTGGTAACAGACATATGAAGGCAAGGTCTATCCCAATTCATTCTATTACTGTTGTATATAGCATACACTCTCAAAGCAAAAAGGGCTGCAAGGTACATGTATGCAAAGATTGAAATTGGGCAATGAGTCCTAGGTGAATCTCAAATTTATCATGCTCACAGAAGCATACAAGTTGAGCTCACAGTTTGTCTTTTCCCAGAAGTTCAAATATGGCCTGAAATAATATGTACAAGAGAAAGCTGTATCTGTTAACCAGATACAGTATCGAGGCTTCTGCCATTCGCAGGTTCCACACAGAATTGATTTCCATAAAGTCTGCAACCCATAATGCTACATATGATGATTAGGAAATTCACCATGTTTGGTTGGTTGGGCTAAGGGCTCACTGGATGATGCAACAATAGCATACCTAGAGTATTGCGGGACTGTAGACCTGGTAAAATTGTTCTAGGTAAACAAAAATGTACCACAATTGATCTTGTAAAGTTCTCTTATCAAACAGAATGAAGCACTTGAAATTGCTGCTAGCTGATGGTGAGGGTGAAGAAAGGGTTCGGATATGTAGCAATTTGGGTTAATGATGGTGTTTGGGAAGGAATTGGAAAGGGTTTGAAACTGGTGTTTGGGGCAATTTGGAGGAACTTCATTCTTTGATCTATACAGTACATTTGAGTCAAAATACCATAACAGTAGCTGTGGGTGGTGGGGCCCACCAACACGGTTAAATCATCTCCTAATGAAGAATCATCAATCTACATACTTGTAGGGACAATGTCACCAGCTGCACCATTGTGCACAAAGAATTAACTGTTTATCATCAGTAGTATTCATCAATGTATGGACAATAGCAGCCTGATACCATTAGAGGCTCTATTGTCACAAGCGGAAATATGAACTCGGCAATCAGCTAGCATAGTTGTAAAGTGTATGCTTGTTGTGTCAAGGTATATGGCTCCAAAAATTGCTTTGAGAATTACCGCAGGGGAATTTAGGTTGCTCAAGTCCAACAGAATACATATACTTGTTCTCATATTACCTATCTTTCCATTCCAGATGATCAGGATGTTTCTAAGGCTGCTCATTATGTATTCATGTTTTTCATCCACAGCTAGTGTTATGATGAAGTCCTTGATGAAAAAGTTGCTTGTAGGCAGTATCATAGTTGTTCTATGCGGATAGCAACAAGGCTGCATATGGTGTCTTTGGTTTTGAGGCACAGCCATAATGAGGAAATGCGGGACATAAGCAAAAGGACCTCAGTTTCAAATGAGGATGTCCATATAAAGCTAATACAGAACTATAAACCTTGACTGATTGTCACAAATGCTCTTGATGATTGTTGTCTGTCTTTGAGTAGAAAAAAACTACTTGACATCTGTATTCCCACCGATGAGAATGGGAAAACTGATTTCCACGGTGAACCAAAGAATGCAGTGTCGGATCGAAATCTACACTATGGAAAACATAGTTAACATAATGAGAATGACTGAAAATATGAGTAGGAGTGGGTCGTCACGGAGCAGGGTACGAGTCCTCTGCTCTGCTTCAATATATGACATCGCAGAATTAGGCTGTACCAGTCTCAAATGCTTGGAGTACATGCAATTTCACAAATAGCGTAATTACAGAGTGCAAGCCCTCGAAGCTTGAAGCTCAAGGGAGTGTTCTCAGATTCTTGTCCGTGACTTTTAGTACACACATGATCATCATGTGTTGGTGCTAAAGCAAATCAATTTCCCTTAGAAATTTCACAGGCTTACTTACAATAAGATTAGATGGACCATCCAAATATAGAAGAATAAGTTAAGTATGCCTCAAATGGAATTCCCTTAACCAAAAGTGAGTGGAAGTGACAGCCATTAGAGACAAATCCTACATTTAATATCAGATTTTTAATTTCAATGCTTTATGCGTGGGTAGCGTTCCGCGTCCTTGTTATTCCTAATCTCAGTGCCATCATGGACCTGTGCCGGGTTCAAGTCTATTCATCCAAGACACTCAACCAAATACATAAAATGCCTTTAACCATCAAGTCAAGGAGAGATAATTTCCTTCTTCTTCTTTTTTCCTACTCCAGAAGTATTATGGGGTGAAGGTTGATGATACTTGAGAGTGAAAGGTTGAAATGACTGGTTACTAGTCGAGGGAAGGTTTGTGGTGCTTTGTTCAGAGTGATCTAGCACATATTCTAGCTGATCTCCAGAGACATAGCCAAGTTGAAATGGTTGCAGTAGTTGCCCAGTGGTGCCTATGTTGTTACATTCCAGATGATGTTCTCCACTTCCCTGATTTTCCACCTCAATT
Organism: Lentinula aff. lateritia; assembly: GCA_027886305.1. Taxonomy (NCBI): domain Eukaryota; kingdom Fungi; phylum Basidiomycota; class Agaricomycetes; order Agaricales; family Omphalotaceae; genus Lentinula; species Lentinula aff. lateritia. The sequence continues at coordinate 58,297 of MU795088.1, forward strand.
TGAGTAGTACACGTCTGAGAAGTTGAGAGAACATCTATTCCAAGCCCTATGCGCACAACCATCAATGTTGATGCTATTCCCTGTAAGATGAAGGATCACAAAACAATTCAGAGCAATTTCGGAATAAAAGTGTTTACTGACCACAATCTGGGTTAATGCACATGGACTTATAACAGATGTTCCGCTCCCAGAAAATTCCAAAGAGACCCATACAGTCAGGAATATTGGTGTGATAATGGCGGACTCGAGACTTTGAAGTGCAGGAATGGTGTAGATTTGAAAAATGTGAGAAAACTGATCATTCAATCATTATGATGTTTCAAGCACATACATGATAATGATGGGTTTTGAAGGAGTTTGACTAGATTTGCCAGCAAAGATGGTCTTCATATTACGGTTCAGCCAGTACATCCTTCCGGCTTTCATAAGTTCAGCATCATTAGCAGATAAATAACCAACCTCAGTTGGGCTTACCTATCATCCCTGACAGGTAGAGATTTTGAGCAAGTGTGACAAGGATATAAGCCATATAAGATATACCCTCCAGTCCAATAACTGCTGTCACTATCCAGAGAACTTGCCAAAATACAAAGTTATTCAGTTCTTATAGAATTTACATGAGAATATGCACTAAGGACTAACCAACACAGGCAGGTATCAAAAAGGCAGGGACAACAATAACATATTTTCTGGAGTTCCAAAGGCGGTAACAACGTTGTAACTGGGACAACCAAATTCAGCATTCAGGACATTTATTATTCAAAAAACTTGTAATTGCACACACCAACATGATGTCGGATAATGACCTATGGGAATTAGTGGTCTGTAAATACATGCCATTTTAGAAACATCGAGTAGAAATATTTACTCACCCAACAAAGAGGAATAGAGCTTCAGCAGAAGCCACAAATGCCAGTGTCCCATCTCCTGAAGGTTCGATGTACACTGAACCTCTGAACATGAGGAATGGTAGTGGCAGGCGGGTGCACACGGAAATGAGATCCAGCATGACGGACACAGTAGCAGCTATAAAAAAGAGAAGGGTGGCAGTGATATAAAGCTTCCCAGGTGTAAACCTCTGTCGGAAGATGTACATGCTGAGGCCAAAAAGTACAACAAAAATTCCTACATATACAACCATGATTGACTTCAGCAGATTTGCAGTGGATGTGAAATCAATCTCACCGTATAATAGTAATTCAAGCTGATTGAGTGCAATTCAAAATTATTTAACCAAAAGAAAGAACCCAAGGAAAAGATGAGCAAGGATGCTAGAAGATGGGCCTTTAGTGTTCACTGTGCACGTACAGCTATTGGAATAATTATAACGTTCAAAGCTTGCTGTAAGATTGAAACTGATTCGAAAACCATGCATGTTGCATTCTCTGGGCAGAGTGCACTAATGGGATCTCGACGGTGCATATGTTAGTGGGATGGGATACGAAGGATTCACAAGGAAGCCACCCGAATTATATAGTAACCCTGCCATAAATTGGAGCTTGCCTTTTCCAAAGCATCTCTAGTCCTGTCTCTACTCCACACAAACGTTTTGAATGAGGTCATCAATGAATCAAACGCTGACAGTGTAATGGCTATTCATGTTCCCGAATTCAGGCGATTACTTACTCCGTTGAGTACGGCGAGGGGTTGTGTCATGCGAATCAACAAACTGAACATCTAAATTGTTTCGAGACTCCGTTGACTGCACCGGCAAAAATGGGTAAAGTGGTCCTATGTAGGATGAGACAAGGAACCGGGAAAAAGCCGTGTTCACACCGATGTGATGCGATGTATCCGCGCCAAATCGACGTCGCTGATCGGCTTCAGCCATGAGTTCAGTGTTTTATTATTGACACTGGGTAGTACGGGAATGCGTAGATGTAGCAATAAGCATCGTCGTCGTAAGTAGATAAAAAGATAATCGATCCTCCAATCATCCACACGTGCTTAGCCTCAATTACCATTTATGTCCACACCCGTTACATATAGCCTCAATCATAGCCCGAACCATTTCAAGCAGCCACGATATGGAGATACAGCGGAGCATGATGAGGTGAACTCTCACCTATTCAGAACAGTATTCCCTGCATCATCAATATTTATATTGAATGGTCCACCCATGATGATCTTCTACATGGTACATGATGAAGTCAGCTGAGTCGCAAGTGTAAGATACATGCATAAGGTAATAAAGGGTAGGCAAAGGGGTGGGGAAGCAGGAGGTAAGAAAGGGTCAGAGTGGGGAAGGGAGAAGAGTGGAAAAGGGTAGAAAAAACACAGAGCCTGGTTACAGGGGAGTACAAAGCAGGTAGGACATAAGGAGACAAAATGAGATGATGATATCAAGAAACGGCAACTAATGAACACTGAACAGAACATATATATGATGCATTATTTGGGGAGTATTGTGAACATAGAGGCAACAACAAGCCAGTATGGAGGAGAGATGGCAGTTTGAAGGTTTCACCAGAGTAAGGATACTGGCTAGAGAGTGCTGTCCAGCTATTAGCTGAAAATCCAATTTGTACAGATTGGCATAGGAGGATTTATGTTGTCTAGATTATAGGTGAGTATGCTTTGACATATCGGATAAGGTTATGATTAGCCGCGTAATTCCTGTAATTGCATATGTGATTAGACTACAGTGCAACACAACTACCGAACTTTGAATACAACTTGAATAAGCTGCTTGTATGCCCAATTGACAATGAACATACGTAATAGAATGATTTCCCTGATAAGTACAAAAGTTATTCCCCTTTCAGTTTCTGGTGGTCGGAATATCAAGTTGGCTGTATTTTCGGGTTTCAGAGATAGTCACGTACATATGTCCATGCAAAAGTCTGTGCATGGTTACGGCAAACGCTAATGGCCCCTGAAAACTAAACATGAGCATGTTCCAGATTGATTGAAGACCCTTCAATCTGAGTACACTCAATTCATATAATGCAAGTTTTGTGACTGCAAGATAATCATGGATATCGGAAAAATCTGTATGAGCACCACCAAGGGGACCCCAGATAGAGGCTTCAAGAAATTGATGAAGGCAGACAGAAATAATGAACGTATGCGGTTGACATCTAAGTAAGATGAACATTGATTTTAATAAAGTCAAGAAAGGTATAGTTGTTTTGAATTAACTAGCTGATCATTATAGAACAAAGATAGCAATTGCAAAAATCATTGTGCTAATGTATGATTTTGAGTGAGGATTCTAGAGTCAATTGCTGGACACACGGTGATATGCTGACTCTGGGATATGCATAAAATGCTAATGCAAGCTCTAACACTCACACCAACACCAACACAAACCATCATCAAACACTAAGTTCAAGGGGGTTTATCATTGAAAA
>MU795089.1:0-61356 GCA_027886305.1 Lentinula aff. lateritia
AACCAAGAAGTAGAAAAGTACATTCGACTCTACGTAGGTCGTCGGCAGGATGACTGGGCAGAACACCTCCCCATGGCGGAGTTCGTAATCAACTCACGAACCCATTCTGCACTTGGCATGTCCCCATTCGAGCTAACCTATGGATATCTCCCCCTGTTCAACATCCCAGTGGGACAACGCAGCGGGATCCCGGCGGTGGATGACCGCATACAGATACTCCGAGAAGCACGGCAGGATGCAGGGGCCGCCTTGCACTTAGGGAAGAAACAGCAGAAAGAAGGATATGAACGAGGAAAATGGAAAGCTCACCAGTTCAAAGTCGGAAATTTTGTTTGGCTCAGTGCGGAGGACATCAACCTCCAACTATCCAGTGAAAAGCTAGGGGATCGACAACTCGGACCTTACCGCATCCTTGAGAAAATCAGACCACTGGACTACCGCCTTGACTCCCCCATCTCCCTTGACCGCATTCACCCCGTCTTTCATGTCGACAAACTCTATCCCTGGAAAGGTAACACTATCAATGGAGAAATACCAACACCACTGGAGCCGGTATATCTAGAGGATGCAGATGAGCCGGAGTACGAAGTTGAGGACATTTTGGACAGTTGAGTTAGGTGGAAGAGGTTGGAATACCTGGTTAAGTGGAAGGGTTACGACACAGGACATAACTCATGGGAACCAGCACCCAACCTTAGCCGTGTGCCAAAGATTGTCCAAGCATTTCACAAGAAACACCTGTCAGCAGCTAAAGCTTGACCATCGAGGGCAATGGTCATAAGGAGGGGGGTAATGTCATGAAGTACATAGCCCCTATCATTTTCCTTTTCTCACCGTCTCTACGCCCTTATTTGTACGATACATCACTCCATCACTTTCATGTCCCACCATTGTCAAACCCTCATTGATTACTGATCCACCTGACCCCCTTCATTGATTACTGATCCATCTGTAACCATTCTCCTTCTACTGGCTTCCGCCACCTTCTTTATTCTCAACTGTACAGTATTACATCATTATTTCTCACAGATCGGATTATGTATATAAAGCCAGCTCCCCACTACCTGGTCCCTTATCCAACATCAGGTGGTTTCTGGTATGCAGAAGACATTCACAATAGCAGTATACAATTCCTTCTTCTCCGTATGGCACTGCGTCGATAAGCTGGTATTGGTATATGATGATCTGGAGACGAGGGAATTTGGGATGATTATTGTCAAGGTATTACTGAGGTATCATAGTAGTCTAGTGTTGTAAAAATCTTGGCGTATTGACTGATGTGCTTGAACATGCATTTTCCTGTGAGTTCTGCTCGCATGGGGGGAGCTTGCTTCGAAGTGTGAGCTGAATACGAGAAGCCAGACGCGCAATACGGAGGTGGGGACACCCAATTGGGATGTGGCTGTGACTTCGTGGGATCATGGAATTATCGTGGGCCCGTCCCGCCCACACCTCTCCGGATTGCTTCACTTCTACCTAGGCTTTTGAAGAAACCATCTCTGAACTCATGCAAGCCCGTGCAAACGCTCAGATGTTCGATTACCAAGTAGTCCCGATTCGACCAATTTCCTCGAACAATTCCGCAATTGAGGCTGTATCGAGGTTATGGGAATTATGTACATAGGATTGATGTTTCTTGCACTTACGAAACCTTACAGCACATTGCAAGTCGTACGTATCCATGGCTTGTTTAGGGTGTCGAAGGAAGACGGGACTCACCTGCACACGGACCCAGTGCGGGTACTGAGTCATCTTATAACAACACGGTGCAGTGTGTGAACGGGTTCATTGATTCCTGGATATCCTGCTCCGAACCCTGCTCCGAATTCCTCCTGCTCTTTCTGTGGTTCCGGTTTCCAGGAGGCCTCATATCACCACCACCACCACCACCCAGTTACCGCTCAGGGTACAAAAGCACAAAGTAAATCTTTCCACTTGCACTTTCACCGTGAGCTTCCGCTTCGGTGCCAAGTCTGGGGAATTCGAAGACTTTGAGGAGTGGGTTTAGGTACGGTACGATAGGTGATTGATAGCTCCCAGGATGTACTATATGTAACCATGTTGCAAATTGTTTATGGCGAACTTGTGTTCGAGAGAACTTGCAAGAAGTCAGAAGCATACTAACATGAATCCCTTCTCGATTTCATTATCCCGGTCAACGGCGTACCGCTAACTTCTCGCTATAAGTAGGATCTACATTACCCTCCCTGTGCCTATCTCCGTCATTGTCCCTGTTCCAAGACGGATATAAGTAGTATAATATACACAACAGCCACTGGAGCCTTGAGTCCCTCCGTTATTGGACACGGGCATGGCTCCGTCTGCGGAATCTCATGATCCAGGATACGCTCATTGGATGAGATACATTGGGTGGTGGAATTCCCCATCGAGTATCGAGTATTCTCGTATCAAACATGACGTTGGTACCCGAGTCGCCTGAGCACCTGAGCATCTGAGTACCTGAGTAAACTGTTGAACGAGCCGGAGCCAGCCTCACTCAGCGCGCCTGAGCCCCGGTTCCTCCTACGTACAACTTACAGCATCGATAGCTTCTACCACACTGCACCCTTGCATAACTTCCACTGATCCCGGGTTCCCGCGTTTTCCTGACCCTATCGCACGTACGGCGAACGGGGGGGCTGGATAAAAGGATTTGGGGACTAGATAGGAAAACAGGAGGGACGGATGATTGGGGAGAGTTCTAGATGATCACAGATTCTAGTTTCCCCTTTTCTAAAACCCAACCCGGAGTGGCCGAAACCCCCGCTCCCGCTGCTGGGAATTTCGGCAGTCTGTAGTCACGGCCACTGAAATAGAAAAAAAAAAAACTTGAGTCGGAGGGCTGGAATCGGTGGAAGCCTTCTTTTCGTCAGAAGTCTTACATAAGAAGGGGGGAAAGAATCGGGGCTTGGATTTTTTTTTTCCCCCGGTTTACATCTCCGCTCCTCCCGCAGTTCAGGGCTAATCTGCACTCAACCGTTCCCCCCGCTCTGTCTTTTTTTTTTTTTTTTTTGTACCTCCTCGCTCGATAACGATAACCGAGGTCGAGGATTGAATATTTGAATTTGTGTTCGAATTTGGCTGGAAATGGCAGCGATGGAGCAACGAGGAGCGTTCACGGACCCTTGGGGGAGAGAATTTCTTAGTGACGGGACGTTGATTAGAGAGAAGGAAGGGGAGGAGGATGAGGTCGGTGTTTTGTTCCATGCAATTGGTGTGGTTGTGCTGAATGTTTGCACGCAGGCAGCGGATGATTCAAGCGAGGATCAGCTCTCAGATGACAACGACGGTCCAGCAAAGAAAGCGGAGCCTGTGTTGTCGACCAGCGCAAAGACACTGCCAAAGATCAAACTCAAAGTCACACCAAACTTTGACGGGCCCGAGTCGGAGGAGGAAACAGGCGGTGGTTCTGGCAACGGTGCCGCACGTCGTCCACCGCCTTCCGCAACAGCACCGCCCAATCCTGCTCTGGGTGGTAAAACAGTCCTCACCATAAAGACAAAAGCAAAAGAAGTCCTCAGCATCAGGGTATCGTACATTCTTCTATATCAACATTGTTATTCTTATTCTTATTCTTATCCTGAATCCAGGACCCTCCCTGCTGGCGGTGCAAAACACTCAACAAACCCTGCGAGTCTTCTTCTCTTCGCTTCTCGTGTACCACATGCTACAAGCGCCACTGGGCGTGTTCCATGAACCCACCACCGCCGCGACAGAAAAAAGGCGGCGGCGGCGGCGGAAGCAGCTCCCATCACTCGGCACCGCCGAAAACCAGGTCTCTGCCGGTGCTGGGCACTGCTACCGACGCAGGCATTTCTGCGCCTGGCGCCGGGGAGAGCATCAGTTCCGGCCCAATCACCCGAGGCCGCTCGCCACTCCGCAGTGCGTCTTCGAAGAGCGTCAAACGCCCCAGATCCACGACTCCGCCTGCCGCTGTCGAGGGCGCTGGGGTCGCTGTGTCCGTGCCTCCCAGCGAGTCGGGTCCTTCGGGGATATCGGGCGCTTCAGCCCCCCAGAGTAAAAAGACTCGCACGAGCCTGAGGACGATAAGTAAACCCCAATCCGAAACTCAGCAATCTCAATCACAATCACAACGACCCCAATCTCAGCGAAACACCTCAAAGGTCAACATAGCAGGAGGAGGAGTTTCAATCACTACTCCCGTCACTTCCAATCAAGGTTTCGTTCGACCTATCTCCACCGCCGCTCCCGCAATCTCAGCCCAGAGTCAAAACCAGACTTCCACCCTCACTCTCTCCGAAATAAAATCCCTGAAATCTCAAGTCGATACTCTTATCCAAAGAGACGAAAAATCTCAAGCTGTGCTCGACCAGCATTCAGCGATGTTGGATGCCGTGTTGCTCAATATGAGGATGCTGCTTGGGGACAAGTTTGTTGATGTTAATGGCAGATCGCGTTCTCCGCCTCTTCAGCAGAGGGTGGAGGATGGGAACAAAGACGTCCAAGATGTTGATCAGGACGAGCTTGATGAGCTAGACGAGTTGACGCCGATAGAGAAACTCATGCCGACGGCTTTGAATGGAATTGGTGGTTCCACTGCTGTGACCGCTACAAGCACCAGCGCCATCACGCTTGCTGCGTCCAAGTCCCCTGTCCCACCACCCCCTGGTCTCATCGGTCCTGCAGTCACCGGGTCCTACGAACCTCAGCGCGCTGACCCCCCTCCCCGTCTCATCTCTGTACCCCCAGGTCGAGTCCCAGTACAAGCCCCAGTGCCCACAGTAGCTGCGGTCCCAGCACCAATCCCAATCAAGGACACAAGCCGTGACGTTCCCAGGGACTCATCTCGAGATAACACCGCCCATATCGCTGCCTCCATCCCCTCCTCCCATTTCGCCCAGATCAACAACGGTATCCACACCGACAAGCTGAAACTGAAACCCAAACCCAAGAACCCATACCCGAACATCTCTCCAGTTCTTTCTGCGCCTGTCATTTCTTCTCCTGCTCCACCTCGAGCCATACTCAGCTCCGCGCGGATGGTCCATCCCCCACCGCACATCCCCGCGATATCCACTCTCCCTGCGCCCGCGACGCCTTTGTCCCCCGCGTCGACGACTTCTGCGGTCGATGAGGAGGAGGGAGCAGACAAGCCCGATGGGGTAGATGGAATAATAGATAGAGGATACACAGCAGACGCCTCGCATGGCCCCACGCCTGTTGTCACCCCCGCCCTGATTCCTCGTGGTACCAATACCAATAGAGAGTATCGCTCAAGATCCCCCCCGCGCAGGTCTCGGTCTCCCTTACCCGGTCGTGCGGTTCGTGAAGTCCACAATCCTTTCTCTGCATCCCGCCACTCTCTCTCATCCCACGGCACTCATCTGTCCCATCGTCCATCACACACCGCGCGTCCGTCCTACAAATCTCCTGCATCCCATCCTCCCCGGCGTCTTTCGCGCTCTCCCCCTCCTCCTCCGCATATCCGGCGACCACCCTCGATCTCCCGGTCTCCCACTCCTCCGCACATGCGGTATGGATACCCGGATCCGTACCGTACACAACAACCCAACGACACCCAACGACACCACGTGTACTCTCCTCCCCCTCTTCCCCTTCCCCGCTCCCATTCCCATTCCCGCTCCCGCTCCCGCTCCCCGTACTCCCGCTCCCCACCTCCATACGCCCATTCCTCTCCCCCAGCCCCACCCAACCCCGCACCCCGTCCGTCTCAGGCATCCCAAACCCCCCGCCCGCCCCACGCGCGCGATAATTCCGACATGCACATCGACAGTCTCGTCGAACCGTATCCCGAGCCTCTTCATACCGAGCCCCGCGACCACGTCGACCACGACCACGTCGACGACCGGTCCGGGCGCTCTTCGCTTCCACGCACCGGTTCCCCGGGGGGTGTGCTGGAAAGTGGGTCGGAAGACACAGGGGATGTACGTGTTCTGGATGGAGGAGCGTCTGATGCGCGGTTGGATCGAGGGGGAGGCGGGGGAGAGCTGGGTAGAGGCGATTCTTCGGGAGGCAGAGGAGGTGAGGTAGACTTAGACGCTGCAGACGCTGCAGACGCAGGGGACGCAGGGGACGGGGGTGATATGCAGCTGGAGTACCCGTCTGATGATATCAGGGATGCGGATAGTGATACAAGGGACGCAGGTGAACCGGAACAACGCCCAGAGGACGATGAGGATATGTATTATCCGGAAGAACTGGTGTATTCGAATGCAAGGGGGTTCGAATAAATGTCAATCGGAGGAGGAGCTGGTGCATGCAGGGGGGTCAGAGTCTGGATGTACCGGTCGGCTTCGGGACGGGATAAACGCTGTTTCTCGTGGGTCAAAAAAAAAACTTTTTTACTGATACTCGTTGACCTCCCCGTTTGGATGGATGGATAACGACGGACCCAATGGTTGTTGTCGTAGTGAATATCTTCTTTTTATATATTTCTCGTTTGATCCGCTTTGCACGTTCCTCAATCCCACATCCTTCATTCCATTCATCGCCCTCCATTTCCACACATTTCCTTCCCCTCGTTTCCTATGTAGACCCCCACATCCTCCTCGAACCTCTTCCCAAAGGTGTGAAAAAATACTCAGAAATGCTATAGTCGTTATCATCTTTTTTTTTCTTCTTTACCTATTTCTCTCTCTCTCTCTCTCTCTTTTTTTTGTTGCTAAATTTATTGCATACATACTTGTTATCAAACATATCTTGTCATAAAAATTGTACCCTTGCTATCTCGTTATCTCATTACAACCCCATCCCGTTTTCGTTTTTTTCCAGCAGTCAGTCCTGATTCATTTCTCTGATGCTGGTATAGATATAGCTTCTTCTTCTTCTTCTTCTCCCGCTATGGGCTCATCTCGTTCGTCATTATTTTGTTGACCTTTTTGCTCTGTTGATGATGGTTTTTTTGGAATCATATATAAGTATCACTTCCATCATATATAAGTGTCACTTCCTTCCTTGTCTTGCCTCCCTTTTGCTTCTTCATTATCACTTCTGCTCAAGTTTCTTAAAATTCTTTTCTTGGACATGGTTTGTGTTCTTTACATAGCAACCTTTTTCTTCTTCTTATATTCTTCACATTTCTTGATGATATACTTTGGGCTCTGGTTCTCTCTTCCCCTCCCCCTAATCACGTCCTCTCGAATTTGGCAGTCGGTTCTTTTTTTTTTAGTATTCACAAACAAAGAAGCCATGAAAGGATGTCATGACTCATTCCGCATGGTACAGTGTAAACCGTTAGATATATATATATATATTGCGTATGTCACTTAAATGTTAAAATCCCCCAATCCAAATTGTGGCGCAAGATGTAAGGTATGTAGGTGTAAGGTAGGCGCTCTGCGCTTTGGGTCGAATAAAGAAGCGCCTCCATCTTTGTCTTTACTCTTTCGCAGAAGCACCCATCCCAGATTGATCCTGCAAAATGGCTTGGTATAGCTCTCGATCACCCTACGCTCGGATATTAAACACGAATTATCTGCCATCCCATGCACAAAGAAGAGAAATACAGAGCTTTCTATCTGGACCTCAGCAGGAGCTCTCGCGTCTGGAAACCGAAATTTTACGCGTTCGAGTTATACTGGACGACCTTCAATCCCAACGAGCTGAAGTAAGACAATATGTCAAGATACATCGTGGTCTGCTTGCACCAATCCGTAGGTTGCCAGTAGAAGTTCTCACTGAAATCTTTGTCCTCTGTCTTTCCACGGAAAGATATCCAGTGCGAAGTTTGAGGGAGGCACCGCTCCTCCTGACGATGATCTGTCGGCATTGGAGAGAGGTGACACTCAAATCACCCTCACTCTGGAATTCGTTGCATATTTTTCTTCCTCATGATTTGACAAAAGAAGCTGTCACCCTCCGTGAGCGAGGTGTGGATCAGTGGCTGACACGATCCGGTTCACTTCCACTCTCTTTATCCCTGTGCATCAATGCATCCAGAATTCACCATGGACTAGAAAGCTTAGACGTCGACAAAAAATACTTTCCTTGGTTAGCAATGTTGATGAAATTCAACCTTCGAGTTGCAGAGCTCACGTTAAACCTCGATCCCCCAGCCTTTCCTCTACTTCAAAATTTTCTTCCTCAGAATTTTCCCAATCTACGCTCTCTTTCTCTACATCCTAACGGTTTTTCTTACATGAACAGACATGATTCTTTTGCTCGCCAATGTGCGCTCTTACTACCCGGGATGTCGTCGCTTCGAAAACTCAGTATCAGTGGATCTTGGGACCAACCTGGTTTGCTTGACTGTATCTGGGCAAATTTGACGGACCTTACTTTGTATTCATCGACTGATGATTGCTTGGACTCAGATGATGTTCACCGTGTTCTCGGACACACCACAAGACTGGAATCCTGTCATTTCAGTGTGACGCTGAAATCAGCGCGCGCGGCCTCACCACCCAGTCTACAACTTGACTGCCTACGCTCCCTGCGCATCGATTTAGTCATCGGCGACGAGGAGGAAATTCTATTCGATGAAGCGTTGAACCATTTATTCCATCCCATAATCTGTCCCTCTTTGGCGTCGCTCTATATTCACTGGCGGGAAATAATGGACTGGTCACTTACTGGCTCTGACGACGAAAGAATCCCATTCGCTGGGTTGTTGCCATCGCTGAGTACCCTACATCTTAGGTTCCCGATGGATCGCGATATGTTGACGCGGTGCCTGGTACTTGCTCCAAACCTCACTGTTCTTGAGGTCATTGATGTTGGATATGGCCTCGTGAACGAGAGACAGCATATTGTTGACAATTCTCATCTCAGTAATCTTTGTCCACGTTCTCCCCCTGAGATTGGATTGTGTCCCAACCTCAAAACCTTCAGACTAGTACAAGTTTTTAGTACTAATCGCGGTGACCTTGAGACGACAGGAGGTGGCGTATCGGACCAAGGACTGGTGGATTTCTTGGAACATAAATGTAAAGATAATCTTCCGGGGAAGAGCTCGAGGCTTGAATCTTGTGACGTGCTCGTTCTTCGTCCGTTCTCAGATGATGCCGTGGACAAAATGAGAATGCTGCCGCAAAATGGAATGAGGTTATGCATACGTTACTGCAAACCCGCTGAAGATAGTGGAGTATATGATGACTCTGCAGCAGGCGGTATGGACTATCTTCCGGACATGTCGACGGATTGGGAGTCATGTGTCAAGTATGAGCTTGAGGATGAGGAACTTGTTCCAAAATCTACATTGACTGTTATCATCTGATTGTGCTACTAGTAGTTGAGGATAGAATGCATCACAATCTATTACAATGCAGAGGTAATCGTCATACCACGTTGTATAGGCTATTCAAGTATCTGTCTTCGAGCGTTGGCGCTTTCCGCGATGGAGTCGTATTCATTGACTACATTGTGTATATGTACATGCGATAGCAGCTCACAGCCAGCTTGTACATTCTTCATTCAGCCCACTTTGCTCCTTATGTCCTGCCACTAGCCTAAGCCTCACTGCTAGTAATTCTTCCATAATCGTGCTCTTGCATCGTTCAACTTGGAATGACGAACTAGGGCTTGACCGATGTTAGTTTTGTCTATTCCAATAAAGGCGCGGACTATGCAGGACTTGCTTTTTTTTGGCATGCCCACTTGTATTGGTGGCAATCAGGATACCTTTCCTTTTGTGAAGTATAAATAACAATATGATCGTCATATTCAACGTACCGGGGACTACAAAAATATTACAGACAGAAGCATGTACGTCTTCCAGAGACTGCTTTCCAGCAGCCAGTACCGTTGCTCTGGCAAATTTACAGGTTTTTCAGATTCGCATGATAACTGCATTGCTCAAGTTGCGACAAATACAATCCAGATTGCATTATGGCTATCTATTCTGCTTTCAGCAAGTTTGATCCAATCCTATTTCCATACATTCCTCTGACCTCAGTAATTTCTTCCACGATCGTGCTATCACACCGTTAAACGGCGAATTAGTCGGAGCAGTCACTCGGACAGCTCTCCACTGCCTGCCTAACCCTATTTCATTCAACTCCTTCTTATGATCTGCTTTGTGACCACCGATAACCATTGTTGGTGATCCAAACCTCAACCTCCTCCCATCCATCATCATCTTCCCATGGGAAGATAACATTGGCACTAGCTGAAGCTCATACCGGTTCGAGGATACATGTTCCCCAGTTCGTTCGTGTGCTTTGACCTTGACGATCATTTCAGGTACTGTGAAGGTATTCCAAGTTTGGGCCCAGACTTTCAGCTTCCGCACTGAGCTGGGCAATGCGCCAAAGAAAGCTTTCTTGGACATCCTAGGCTGTTGCGATTGAGTGTGAGTGGAAATTCCAACAGAAGAGGTAGCCTCCAGGATCTTCTTCGAATCGAGAGTTGAATGATTGATATACTGTCGATGGACTTTGTACGAAGCATGCTGTATGATTTCCACTCGTTGCCTGATGGAGATACTCCATGGTTCCAAACAAACGACGAGCACAATGTTTTCGAGCAATGGAGCAGTAAATTTGAGAGGTCCAGAAGATTGTCCAACGTCATGATCGTTATTGTGATCAGCGGCGTGGCCAAGTCGGCCATGGTCTTCGTCCAGCGCAATTTTGATAGCTTCATCCCTTAACCTTTCGCGGTCTCCGAATCTGAGGACCTTCCATATCTCAAGCTGTTTGAGCTGGCATCGGCCTGCGGTAGATATTTGGGCAGTGTCATTACGGCGAAGTATTGAAGGGATATCACGCTAAGTAAATCGAAACCAAGTCAGTGATGATAACAATAATGAACCCAAGCAAGACGATACGTACCCAATATATCGTCTCCTTTGATTTCGTTGAAAGCAACAATTTCAAGCTCTCTAACTTAGGCGGACAAGACTCATATAACTCCCTCAATACTTTCGTTTGATCGGCCAAGGTCGGTTTCTTTGGATTCCCCTCGTCGTCCTTTTCTTGTCCTGAATACGTGCGCGAAAAATCAACCCACACTCCGAATTTTTTCAAATTTGGCAGGTCTCTCAAGCGTTCTTCGAACAATGGCAGCCAATCCAGATGATATCCTTCATCTGTGAACATGAGCTCCTGGAGTACGTGATATTGTATGGACTCAGTTGTTAGAAAACCCAATCCGTGAGATACAAGAGCCAGTTCGAAGTTTTGAGCCTGACGTAAATTACTGTGGGGAGCGTCGGCGACACTAGATTGTGCGCTTTCCTCGTTATCATCCTGATCATCGATTGTCCCATACGTAGCAGCGTCGAACCGATGATACGACAGATGTTTCAAGCCATATTTATGCTGTTCAAAGAACTCACTGAACAGTTGTTTGTCGCGAGGACTGATCATAAACTCGTCGGTACGAGATACAGAGACAGTATCGAGCGATAAGGACTCGAGGTTTGGCCATCGCGCGCGCATCATAGGGCGAATATCCAGTGTGCGATTGCCACATAGCGTTGCACCGATGTCCCCGAGAACCAAAGATTGAAGTTGGGGAGAACGGTCCACGATCATGGTCCAAAGTGCAGGAGGTAGCTGGTCTCCAAAGGGGAAGAGGTCTGGGTCTGGAACGTCTTCAGCCAAAGATTAGTGTGACAGGAATAATGTCAAGGAGATGGAGGATGCTTACCGTACCGTCCGCCGTGGAGTTCAGTTGTGAGTGAGAAACTTTGGAGACCTGAAAATGCGAACAACTGAGAACGAAGAAAATCAGCGAAAGACGCGCACGCAAGTCTCGATAGTATCACCTCGCTATCAAAATCAAACTTTTCGCAACCAAGATTCGTTCCAATCTCTTTCAATAGTGGACACCCAGCCCTCAAAGCAGCCCATAGATCGCTTTCGGGGATCTCAAGGCCATCCCATACGAATTTCCGCAAATGTGACAAATTTGGAGCCAGCCGCTGCAGCCCAAGAGCAAGTTCTCGTTCTTTCAAGAGACGCTTTTTCGATGTCATTCGGAGGTAGTTTGGCCTAAGGATCAGTTGGTGCACTAAACGTGCCTGGGCAGGGCGGATTAAAAGGTGTTGAATGAGTGTATTTGCGCGCTTGAAGTCTCGTACTTCAATCTCATGATAAAGGAACGAGGAAACGCAAGCATAGATATATTTTGACTAGAGGTGTACGGTTTGAGACACGCGTGGGGCTTTCGGCAAGTCAATCAAGCAACTCACCGTCAACGCAAAGTTCAAGATCTCGGTTGCGTTCCGGGGTGGAATACAAGAAGCAATTTCCCTAAAGATTTCGGTAGGAAGGGGAAGTTCAGATAGTCTTGACTGAAACATTTATAGAAGGCAGGATTGTATATATTGTATTTGAAGCGTCGGTGTCGAGGAGGCTGTATGTATGGAAATAAGCTAATAACTTGTAGGTTGAAGCAGGTTAATGATTGATACCGACCGTGATTGATTCGTACAGCTTTTATAATGGCAGACTAATTGTTATCACCTTAACAATAGGAGTGGTACATATACACAAAAAGGATATGCATTGAATGCAATGACCGAGAAAAGAACAAAGGCACGTTCCTGTGGCGACGGGATGGTCTTTGGATGGTCTTGTAATGATTCCGGACCGGACAGGCGCTTCCGCTGACTTTACATACACTGAGGGCGCAGCAAAATTTCCCACCCGTGAAAACCGGGGGGAAATTTTTAGCAAAAAAAGCAGTTTATCGATTCGAAATATTACCCATTTTCTGTCCGATAAGCCATAAACTTCCCGAATGAGAAATATTATCTTTGACTTTCTGGCTCATTTACTGTTTCCCGTCCGATATTGGGGATTAATTTCGACTGAAAAAGGTTTTTTTTCGCTTTTGTTATAAATATTCTTTGTCGCTCAATATAGATAATCTTTCGCGCTAGATAAAGATAATCTTTCGCGCTAGATAAAGATAATCTTTCACGCTAGATAAAGATAATCTTTCGCGCTAGATAAAGATAATCTTTCGCGCTTAAATTAAAATGCCCTTTCTCGCTTTGATCATAACGTCCTTTCACTGACCTTCATTCATTATCTATTGCAGCCCGTCTTTTTTCTCTTTTTACGGTCGCGAAAGTGAATGCCCGCTTTTTAGAAAGCGCCCAAGAAGATACTGAGGATCCGACTAGTACCAAATCTCACAGCACACTCCTCGTCTTTTCACTCGAGCTTCCCTCTTCCCTTTCCCCTTTCCCCTTTCCGTCTACCAAAACCTTCTCTAAACAATCTTTATACTCACTGCATGTGCTCTATCTGGGATGACACACACGTACGCGCCCACGTTCCACTACGCGATTTTCACGAGTTTTTCGAACAAAGGGATCTGGAGCCATGTACATCGAAGTGAGTTGCTATATGTTATCTATAACACTTCAAAGGGAGGATCCGGAAATTAAACGCAACCTGTACTCTTTGTCGCGTCATGTATATAAGTTCTATTCTAGATCTTTTTTCTCATTAATTCTCCTCAGCCATCCAATGGGTTCTCGCTCTAAATCGAAAAGCAATGCAGCCAATGCCAGACATTCTATGGTCCTCCGTCAAAGGGCGGTTGCGACTTCTCTTCCTCTCACCCCTTCCAACCGTAAAAGGACTAGTATTCATCCAACAACGGCGATGCTCCAAGCACAGCGGGAAATGTTGCACATCTTGGAGCAGAAGGTCATGTTTCTCAAAGCGGAAAACCTCGTTAGTATTTTCATTGACTTTATGAGATTCTGATTTTGATACTTTGTTAGTCCCTCGAGCGCGAATTAGAAGAAGATATGGCCACACGTGTAATAGAATATCAATGCTCAATATGTCTCGATCTGGCTTGGAGCCCATATGTGTGAGTCTTCGAAAATTCTGAGCGTCAAATTTTTGTTCAACAAGTACATAGGACTATGTGTGGACATTGTTTCTGTTCTAGATGCCTTAGCCAACATAAGGCTGAACATATTCAAAAGAGATTGGATGATCCTGATGGCACCGAAGTGATTATCCGCTGCCCAACGTGCCGCAGGTATATTTTTCGCAAGCCTCAGCGCTCTCTTGCTATCGAGGATGGTGTTGCGCAGGTGGCTATCAAACTAGATGTAACTCTCCCCCCTCTGCACGCACTTATATGGCCTTATTAGTGTCCGTAAAGAGCTTTGTACAATCTTTGTTTTATTTTAGCGCTTGCTCGTACATATATATTATACACATTTGAATAGTGACGAAGAGACAGGCGAAAAACTAGGTCTCCTACCTGTGTATTTTAGGTCTCGAAAACATCTTAGATTGTATGGCTTGAAACGAGAAGTGCTGAGACATACCTTGAGACATAAGCATACTGTTTTACCTGGGCAAAGCTCCCACCTTGCTGTATGAGCTAGTACCCAATCATATTCCACAAGTTCCAACTCATTCGAGAATAAAGAGGAGAACATTTTGGCCTGAAAACCTTGATTCCAAAACAGTTTAAATGGATCTTGTTTATTTGAAGGTGAAGCTATTGGATGACTTCGTCGGATGGCAAACCTTGTTTTACCGTTCTCGCAGAAGATGTGTCGAATCTGACCCGCAGCCCACTCGGCTTGTCTATCTCCGTCAGGAAAGAAGCACACATAAGAATTAGCTTTTCCTGTCGCTTCAGGGATGGCATAATAATTTCCAAAAGGCGTCAGACACCGTCTGTAGCACTGGATACTGGTAGTCGATTCGTCTAGTAATAAAATGAGTTCGCGGGGAGTAGACACTTGGAACAGTTGATTCGGAAGAGCCCCGGATTTCTGGAGTGTTTCCACCAGCTGTCCGGTTTCAATGTTGTCTGACTCTCCGGTTTCGCCTTCAAGCTTTGAAAGACCATATACTTTGTTGATGAGCTGACCGCAGTATTTCAATAATGGAGGACAATCGGAGCGTCGTAGTATTCGACGAAATGCTGAACCTTTGCAAGTTGAATGAAGCAAAGTACCCTCGAACTCGCCTTTAATGAACAAAGTGAGTAAAAGGATCTTTGAACCATTCATTATTAACGACATACCAATCTTATGGTTGATGGGTATATCTCTGAGCCGACCTATAAAACGCTCACCGGCAAAGCACCAGATGTGATGAACAGCGCTGAACAGCTCCAGGTTATCGTAGATATGGAAGGCAAGATGATGACTGGGTTGAATGAAACCAGGGAAGTTCTCTTTCAGTCCCTCGATATGACAACGAAGGAAATCTAGATAGTCCAATCGGTCCTGGGCTGTCGAAGTGTGTTTAGTCAGTTTGTTTGCAGCACATGTAAGGTACATCGAAGTGCGTAGAACTGAGCCCATTTCATTTGCATCTTCGGCGGCTAATGGCGATTCTTCCTGCCATAGACTCAACAGCGCTAGCAGAAGGAAAATTGCAAATAATTGACGCCAATTATCGGCCTTCGGTGTACCACCTCTTGGAAGCCCTATTAATTCACATGGCTTTGCAATCCATCCCGGAACAACAACTTCACGAATAGCCCGCTGTACACGTTCCAGGACGGTGGGAGAGTCTACTGGTGTCCAAGAAATAGTTGCCATTGGTTGAGACAATCGCTGGAGCAGAGTGAATGAATACATTTCTGGTAATGTCCATTGCTGCACTTACCCAGTACACCAACTGAGAAATTAGGTCCTTCTTTGCAACAGCTTTCATGGATGTATCAATTGGAACACGATTGAGATCTGCACAAACGAAGATTAAGGCGGCACGATTTTTACTTTTGAGGTTGTTCGCCAGTTTCGCCCTTCCGATCTCGTCATCATTCATTGGTCGCCATAGATATTGGTGGATATGACCTATATGTACAGCAGTCTTGTAGGTCATAGCGTTTGTGAGCTCCTTCATGAACGCTAACTTATCGGAATTACTGAGCATGCGACATGGCCTTCCATTGTAATATGAGATAGCGGGGTTCCAGGGAGTTCGAGGAGGCGGACAGTGAATAGGATTGAAGTGAGGCCAGATAAACGGATCATCTTCTTGGACCTCATTCAAGCGCTGTGATTAAATGGTGTCAGTGACAACGTCTACAACAATATAAAATTGACCAACCCAAGCAACAAGAGCATCTGCTATCTCATCTTTTGTGATCTGTGATTTTCAAATCGTTTCCATCGTCTGAAAGGAGGGAGATCCGAAGGCTAAAAGGTCCTCACAGACAAAAAGTAAAGGGACCCAGTTCAACTTCACCAATCTCGCTCGCAATTGCATGAGGCTTGCCGCTGTGGAAGGACGCGAATCAGAAAGAAGGTCATGTATGTCGAATACTTGACCCAAAAGGCGGGAATTAGAGCGAATATCACTACTGAGGGCCTGCATTCTCCGCTGACGAAGCCTTCGTAAGTCATTTGACAAGTGATCCCATTCCAGTTCAGCGATTATAGCATTCTCATCAGTGATGTCTTCGTCATCCGCCTCTGTTCCTTCGACAGGATTAGAGCCTATCAGCATAAGAGGAGGCGGTGGTGTGAAGGGATAGCGGTGTGCATAAGGAGATAGGGGCGTCGTAGATTTGTTCTTGAGGTCTTCTTTGTTATCGGGATTGTTCAGGTGCAATCCTTCCCGAAAGAAGTTCTTCGTCAGCAACGCAAACAACGTGTGCATTGCGTCTACGGTCACTTGCTTTGAAGGTCGCCAATAAGGAAGGCGCCAAAATTCAGAGTGACGCACGCCATACTTCTCTTCTATTTGTGTTCTTTCTTCGTGGTTTCGTGCATCGCGCCACTTCTCAGCGCCTTCTCGCAAGTAATCATCGTCTGCACTTTCCCAATCTTCATAGTTTGTTGAGCTCAGACATGCTCGGTGCCAAGTTTTGCAGGTGAAGCAATAACAATGTGAATTGACATCAAGTAAGCCGGCAAAGGGGCGAGAAGCTTTGAAGTCCAATGAGATGTACGCCAAGACGATTCGGTGGATGCGCTCGTAAGGGGTGTCCTGGCCGCTAGCGCTAGCGCATCGGATTCCTCTGGAGTACGCAACTAGTAATTCATCTACCAGAGGTCGAATGTAATGGTTGTGTTCTGCCTCTTTTGAATCAGGCTCGTGCGGACCCTGTATTACACCTGCAATATAAACAAATGCTGAATCCTCTCGAATATGAAGCGGAAGGTTTAGACAAGACATCGAGATAACACCTGTGGATGAGTGTTTCCCATTGATCTTATTGCCTTCGATGTTAAAGAAGTCTGCGTGGAGTTTGAAGAACCACCTGCCCTCCTGCCCCCGCTCCTGAACAAAAAGCTTCCCATCCGGTCCCCTCACTTCGTAGTAAAATCGGCCACCGGCACTTTCACGCTTTTCTGCCGGTGGACCATTATCGCTGAGTTGTTCGCAGAAGGCATCACTATACTGGGCAATCCCAGGGAAAGCAATGAAGCGACCAAACCAGTCCAGGAAAGAATAGAATTCAAAGGTTTTGATTGGCTCGTTGTCGTCTAAAAGATCTTCATTGCAAGGTTCTGCAGTACAAGTAGAGCGATAGGTACACTTAGAAGGATATGAAGGGGCCAAGGACGAATGGGGAGAAGTCGGTGGGTGTGTAAAGCTACAACTGGGGCATACTGCAAAGATTGTGGTATCAACATCAAGGTTGAGTCTCTTCTCCAAGGTTCGGATATCTTCCGGGATGTCTTTGAGTGATGCCTGCTGTCGTAGATTGGGTCCACCTGCTTGAAGGAGAGCAAGACAAGCCTAATGGATTTGAGAAGGAGGTTGGCGCCTCGACGACTCATTCCCTCCATCAATCGTCCAACCAATGCCAACGAATAGGCGATGAGTGTTGGAGTGTTTCGAGCGGAAATGGGATTGCAGGCAAAGGCACCTTCGAAGTTGTTGAGAAAACAAGCTCCTTAGCGAAAAGAAATACCGTGGCTTACTGTTATCAATTCGAATCGGGCTGTCGTTTGGATGTGAGGTTCGCCACATTTTGAGTAACTCCTCCAGATTTCTAGCCACTGTTTTGGTTGCGTTCACCTCGTCTTTGACCTCCCTACGTCGATATTTATTGAGCTCGGACGCAATGGCAGCATTGGTACGCTCGGCTCTGAATAGAGTATCCTCGATCAGTGCAGGATTGTAGCCAGGAGAGAGTTCGCGTAGTGCGACAAGATGCTTCTGAAGTTCCAATTTGTGCGATTCGATTCGCCTCAACGCCTGATGAATTGTACAATTCTGAGCAGCGGGAGAGTCAAAGAGACGAGGTAAGTCGTATTCAGCAGAAGTTGTGCTCTGGACCTGTTGAATGATCAATGGCATACGAACAATGAACGAAGGGTAGATTTACCGCATCCTGTATCAACGATCCCAATGAATCCAAGTCCGACTCGTCGATTTCAGCTGCGGATCGAATATCCGAGATATCTGTGGTATTGAGCACTGCACTCGCCATTACTGATAGGTCATAGTGCGACCCTCCGTCCTCAACACCGAGTGCTAATGTAGACCCCATTGAAGGTGCAGCCGAGCTGGAAGAAGCGGTGACTCGTTCTGAACGATCTTCAGACCCAGAGGTCAACGACCGAGCACTCTCAGATCCGCCGCTAATCCTACCCTTGAAAACCTCCGCGAACATGCGATTTGTGGTTAGGCTGAACAGGGGCGCAGGGTGGACAGATGAAGGCTGGGTGGATGAAGATATCTGGGGTGGGGGTGGCATTTGGGATGCAGTGCGGATTCGTGGATTATACCTTCCATTGGGGTTGAAAATGTCGTCGAACGCTTTGCGTTTTTGTTTCATCGAAGTGGTTGGATCGAAAGGCGCGTCAAAGCTTGAATAGCGTGTTTCTTACATAATCTATTAGGAGAATTTCGTATGTAGTCAGAATCTAAGTAGAACATCGTATAGATTACAGAGCACTCCGTCAGCGGATTCATAAACAAACTGAAGTGTAGGATCTAGCAAAGCTGCTCGGCGAACTGGACGAGCTATGTAGTCCGAGTAAATCGTATTCTGTGGGCATATCACCCCAATCACTGTGTCAAATTTACCTATGTAATGTGGAAATTCTCGCAACATGACGGACGACGCTTGGTGTAATATATTCCAACTCCACGGGTAAGAGGTGAGGTCGAATTCGATGACAATTTGTGAGTTTTCGAGCTTTTGGGCAATTATAGATTGTCTAATCTCGTCGCAACGAGCTTTAGCTTGGAGGAGGGCTTGTAGAAGAAGTTGAAATCGTTCCAAGTCACCCAGGGGCACGGGTACCTTTTGAAGACGGTGTTGATCAATGGGATGTACTAGGAAAGACAATCAACATCGAGAGATTACAATATAACAGTATCATGTACTCACTGGGCCGTGTAGCACTGATATGAGCACAAACAGTTCTGTGTCCCATCAGCCAATCTTGCCGTTGACAGAGCTTCGAACAATAAGAAGTAGACCGACAACGACTACACACGGCCGAGCGTTTACCAGATAAACACTGATCGGGGCACTGACAGAGAACAGGATGAATACATGGACATCATACAAGTAAGATCACTCACGTCCTTATTTGAACAGATCAATTCCAACCCTTTTCGAAGGCAGACAATCTGAGCAGAGCGTGCACGAGCGCCGTAAGCTTCGCTTCTTAGATCCGCCCACAATTCTCGCAGTCTCCCAGTACCTAGATGGTCCTCTAAGTGTTGAGAATGAACCGTCTTCATGTTCAAACGGATCCCACAGACAACAGATCGATAAACCGAACTGACAAGCAGTTGATGCATCAGTTCTTCGAAGACTGTGTGAATTGAAGAGATTGAGTCAAGCGACAACTGTGAATTCATCCAAGCTGATGCCTTGGCCAACAGGTACACCAGATTGGCATTCAGTACCTTGACCACCCAGTTTGAGCCACCCTGAGTGAGCCGCAAGAGAAATCTCGCGAGAAAATGAATGGATAAGAAATGGAGATTGGAGTGGTAGCGTGGGAGGGGCGACGTTTCTACACATCGATGCCACAGACGACATACCAGTGACAATATTTTGTCGACCTCATGAAGTGCGGGAAGTGGCTGAAACAACAAAGTGGTCACTGCCAAAAGCAGTCCTCGGCTCACGGTGATTAGCTGCGATTCTGAGCCCAGCAACGACCATTGTTGTGTGCATACCTCCAGGGTCGCAGCTGACCAGGTGGGGAATATGTTAGAACTAGAGCAAGCACTGTATACGGCAATCCGGAAATCAATTTCGCAGGGGGTGCAGTCGATGATTCGTGAAAACACCACAAGGAATTGGGTAGTAGCCTGATGAACTGACGATGGCCACTGGAGTGTGAAAAAGAAGACCCAGACTTTCCCCAGGATCGTGATCGTCTCGGGAGAGTTAAACAGTTCGAGAACGAACTTCTGAAGCCCGACGATGGGAGTACTAGGAGGGATGACAGAATTTAAGAAGGAAAAGACGGTGAGAACACATTGACCCGTATCATAGGGAGGATCCAACTGCGCATCGGTAAGCACAGGATGCAAAAGCGCCTTCAACCAGGACTAAATTTGAGGCCATTTGGATTCAACGATGTCGTATCTCGTTTGGAAAGAAGATATCTTCAATAAATGACGGGTGAAGCACTTGAGAGCTTCGATCATCCGGAGGACTTCTGGACCTAGAGGACGACGCCTGTCAATGATTGGAGGTTGTCGATTGAGAAGTCGAAAGAGTTCAGGGACGTTCTGCAATTATGACCTGATTAGTTATTTCGAATACATCCGGAACGGATAGCTCACCATGTCGGGCATCTGGATGGGCAAGTTGAGTGAAGTGGCGAAGACGACAGAACATATATATTTAAAGTTGCTACAAAGGAAATCATGTATGAAAGAAAGTACAAAGGAATCGATGACGTACGAAAAAGACACAGTCCATGAAAAGTCCTTGGACAATGCGACTGCAAGCGCCATTTTTATTGTTTGACAAAGCTCAAGAAAGTATTGGACGGTCCGATGGTCTTTCAGGTTTTGAGGTTGTGCCTACTAGTACCTATCGTGTCATCCTCTTAATCCAACAAAGAGATCAGATGAAATAATGCACCACGAGCGACTAAGACGCCACACGGACTATTGTGCAGCATCCCCAAGCTGGATAGAAAACGAGCGATGTCGAAGTAGGTTAAGTGAGTGGCCAGATCCACCATACACGTGAAAATCAGTCCATTTCGATCACCTGACCACTGGCCTAAGATTTACGCGCAAGATTTTTATACAATTAATGCAATCGTAGTCAAATAATACTATATGTCATCCATCCAAGATCCAGGAGTCATTACTACAGTGAAATACTCCACCAACGAGTCTTCTGGCGTCGACTGACCAAGACCGGTTGGTACATCAACATCAACATCCATCTTCAAGCCGGCGTCCTCCACCTCGTCCACGTCCATAAAAGCATCTATCATCTCGTCTGTGTCCATCACTCCATCCACGTCCATTGCGTCGTCTATGTCGTCCATCACCTTGTCCACACCCCAAGGTATGTCTATGTTCATCTCGCTCTCACTTCTTCTCTTTAATGTTTCGTCCTTAGGTTTTAGCGCAACATGTACAATAAAAGCCAATTCCATGCATGGCGTCAGACGATAAATCGGTTTCTGTAAGGGATGTCCATTGATACTAATAGCACGTATCAGAATAGTACCACATACCGAATTGTTACTTTCAAAATCTCGATTCAAATGCACTTTCCACTGGTATGAAACTTCGGCGTGAATGATTCCGCAAGTCATGGCCTGAGTACGAGATGATTGACAATCAATGAGAAATGGAGAGTATTGGTAGCCAGTTGGGATGAGAAGTAAGATAATGAATGCGATACGAAGGCGGGTGTACTCTGTAAATGACCGCGATGAAGGTCCATAAATATGTGCGGAATTTATCTGGCCCCTTTCATGCAATGTCTGCTTTCTCTGCCTATCTATGAAATCCCCTTGGATATCTTCCCTTTAATCGTGCAAATCACTATCACTCATTCATTTCCGCCTCGACATGAGCCCTTTCAGCAGAACAGTGCAGACCATTCAGACAATGAAACATCACAATGCACTAAATCTTACTCACAAGACGCAAATGTTCAGACGATGAAGCAGCAGACTCAAGTCCCGTCACGCTATACAAGAAAGAGTTGTTCACCCTGAATGGGTCATTCTCATATTTCAATAGATTGGAAAGTGACTGCTCCCCTGTTACACGTGTAAGTAATTGGAGTGCCTCATCTTCGGCTAAGCTCCAGTGGCTTGTTCTACTTTACGCTGCCTTGGACAAATGAGAGGAGAGCTAGAATCATTCAAACAATGCAGATATCTAGTGAGTGCAACGATGTGAGTAAGGGTATTTGATACAGAGAACAGAAAATGACCTTGATGGGCCCACAGTCGGGTCAATTGTGTTATATTGCTGGTGATCGTAGCCTTCTCGAAAGAATGAGGCAGGAACTTGTGGGGCAGGTGCGCGGGTCACAGAAATATGAGTAAAGATTCGTTTTATACGCTTTGCTCCTGTTGGAGGAAAAAAATCGGGATAGAGCGCGGGGGTTTCATCGACGTGTTGGAAGAGCGAATTGAATGCGGGGTGACGAAAATCGAGACCAAAAACACATTTGAATGGTTCCTTGTTGTCATCCTCATCGGGCTCTTCATCAGACATACCGTGATAAGTGAGGATATCCAAGGACTGTTCGATGTAGGTCCAGAAGCCGATCCCCTCTTCATCCGAGACGGCTTGACATTGTGTGATCATGACAGAAGTAATGCGTTCTCGTCGTCGGAATTTCTAAGAGACAAAATTTGAGTTGAAAGATAGTTTGCAATTACAAATACTTACTGTAAGTAACGTCGCCCTCTTGGCTTTGCTGAGTTTGTTGGAAACAGGATTGATTTTCAGCTTACGGGCATCACTGATTATTCGATCGATCCTGTTAGCAAACAGTCGTTCCCAATCGACGATGACAACTGAGTTGGAAGAGCCGGATGAGCTGGACGTCACAGAACGAGCTTTTTGAGCTAGAACCTGTTAAGATCATGCACACCGTGTAACCGTGCCAGAGGTCACACAGTGTCTAAGTGCGGAATACGAATGGGACAGTAGTGAAGTTATTAACAACACCGCCGTTACGCCGTATGTCCCCGGAGGTCGAGAGTATAGAAGGGAGGAGCTAAGTAGCAGCCAAGTCGGAGCGGCGGTATCGCCGGTGACGAGGAGCGAACCAGAGAACGTATAAGTCCTAAGGTAGAGTAGAGAGTACTTCAAGGCAGTGAGCCTGAAGACTTAGAGGAGCACAGAGTTAAAGAGGGAATCTAAGTCGATAATTAAACTGAGGAACTACAGTAGCGTACAAGCAGTATTTATATCTACGGAGCGGCGCAGCGGTGCGGAGCGCCAGACTAGCTACTAGGAGTTATACGTGTAGTCCTGCAGGGTAAGGTAAAAGACAATAAGGAGGGACTAGAATGAAAGGGTATGTGTAGCGAGAAAGAACAATAAGGAAGAGATTACAATAAAGGTGGATCGTCGGAGTACCGAGCGGCGAGGTGGAGGCCCGAGGCATGGCCTTGACAGAACCTTAGATACTGCCAGGTTCCATTCAGAATGTCGAGTGGTACAGGTCATGTCGAGCCGAATTTCGTCGTAAATGGGTCCGAATTGCTCCGGGTTCTTCTTGAATAACACCAGACGAGTGGGGGAAACTGGCTCCTTTAGACAAGCTTCATACGTGTAGCGCAGTTTCATCGATTTGTGAAGAATTTGTCGAGAAAGCCACTACATATAATAGTGAGCAAACAGTATACTGGCTAGATAGTCCACACACACGCACATTGATGTCTGAGATAGATAATTCTGGGAGCTCGAAACGTTTCGCAGTTAATATGCTTGAGCCCATCGTGGATAGAAGAAAGAAACCTTGCGATGGAAATTTGTCACACGCCGCCGTGACCAGGCGGTCCGGAAACTTAACGCGTTTTAGCATCGGAGTACATGTACATACCATTTGTTCTTTTTTTCTATTTCCTCCAGCCAAAGACTCTACGCTGAGACGATGCAAAACAGTGATGGATGACCCACCGAAAACCACCAAAGATCTGGTCCTATCAGAGAATGCGGTCGTCTCGGGGAACAAAAGATCACCTTCTCCTACTATGCTTGGTGTTCAACCTCGACTGAAACGGCCCAGACCGCCACTTACAGTTTGTTGCCGTGTCGAAGCCGTCGAAGCTGTTCAAGAAACCACTCCGGGTCGTGCTCCAAAATCGAGCTCTCCTGAGTTCAAGCCTTTGGATGAATGTATACTCTACGTGGATGTATGGATGTCTCACGGGGGAACTACATCTCCGATCTTCATCGATATTGCTCAAAGTCTGGGCGCAAAGGTAATTCGGTCTCTGCTGTTGATTTTGTTTCATCCTAGATGATTTTGTGCTCAGGTCATCAAACAGATTGGACCAGAGTGCACTCACATTGTGTTTACATTGGGGCGACAGGGCACGGTTGAGAAGTATTTGTGAGTATCTCATATGAACGATCTGACACTGACATGATTCTTCACACTTACAATGTGCAGTGCTCTTAAGGTGGACCAAAGGCCACAGGTTGTTGGAGCAGCATGGCTCAAAGACTGCAACGATGCTGCTATGCACCTAGAAGAAGGGCCTTACTTAGTTGATATGGAGGAATACCATACGTATTCCAGTAAAGGGGTCAAGGTGAGTACCGTGTTTCGAGAATACCTACCGCTGACATGTATAACAGCGTCGGCGTCGTACTCGTAAATACCATGCAAATGATGTGGGATGTAGTGGGGGATCAGACATCTCTATGGATTCTGCAAATGCTCGTAAGTACTTGTCAGACGCATGTAATTCTATCTCAACTGAGATTCTATCGTTTGCTTTTTCAAGATCTCATAGATGATACGATATCGGTGCTGGAGTATGTTAGAAATCGAAGGAAGACTCTTTGAACTCAGATAATCTTCATTTTGTTAACATTGGCTGATAAAGAATAATGTGAAATATCGGACACTGCAACCAATAGACTATAAACACAGATGGTCTTCATTATATCAACAGTACGGAATAGTAAGATACTGTGACAAGTGCAGTTGCTACATTATGAATGGTAGATGTAAGAACTATGAGTAAGGAACAAAATAAGAACGATCATTTTGCAAAAAATTCTACTAACTGAACAAAGCATTAACGGACATGTCGTCGTAAATGTGTCCCAAAATGATGCCTAGTCATCATCGATGGCAATAGGAAATGGGGCAGGTGCAAAAGTTGGTGCCGAAACAGGGTAGGTTCCATTACGACGAGGGAACGGGAGAGACATAGGCCTCGTTTGGAATCGGAGTGGCCACTGCAGCGGTTGGCGAGGGGGAGGCTTGATGCCCTTCGACTCCAGCATTTTGTCAACGCTTTGTTGAGATAGATAATTGGGAATGGGAGTAAAACGCCCTTGAACGGTGCGGCAATCTGGGCATGCAAAGTTCATTTTCGCGTTGAGGTAGATATTGGACAGTCTCAGAAGACATTCTTTGCAAAACGTATGACCACACGAGAGACTGTATCGGAAATTCAGTACCTCGAATCATAAGAAAAATGTAAGAATACACACATGAACGGTTGAAACATGACTTCTAGACAACATGGGCACCGATTACGAACTTCTGCGGTTTCCTCGCTATTCTTGATGGTGTTATTAGCATTCTGTAATCTACTTAGAAGAGAAATTTCATGAGATGTGAAAACTGCTGACCTGAAGAGCCATTTCGAGGTCACTGGGGGCTCGCGGAAGGGCCACTTGAGTAGCTGGTGGTACCTTCTACATGTACATGAGTACTATACAAGGTAAGTAAATTGTTCACTCACCATTGAAATGAACACTGGCTCGTCGTCGCCGTCGGAATCCACTGACGAGATACCCGTAACCTACACAAAAGAACACGACATGGTGAGTAAAAGGTAAAAACAATGGCAAAAAACACAAAGACCTTGTGGGTAGAAGACATAGAATTGGCTGCTTTCGGAGTGAAGCCAGACGGGGAAGGGATCAAATGGGAGGAACGCGAACTCGTGTCTAGAAGGAGAACCGGTTCATCGTAGTCAAGCGTTAAGTCGTACACTGGAATTCTGGAAGGAGTCGAAGAGGACGGGACTGGAGGGCTACGAGAACGTGGAGACATAGCACTAGTGCGGCGTCGTGAACGTCCATAGGTCTTGCTAGGACGAGGAGAAGGAGTTGGTCCAAAAAGCTGAAGCCTCGAAGTCCGGTCGGGGGTAGGTGAACGAAACCTATTGGCGACTGCTGGAGTTTTCGTACACATACTAAGAATCTAGACAATGAGCGTTGGTGAGACAATGTAAGCAAGGCGCGCACCTGGTAAGATGGTTGGGAAATATTATTGAGATGAAGGACTCAGCGTTGGTGAGAAGAAGGACTGAGCGGGTGAGACGAAGGACTGAGCGTTGGTGAGACGAAGTAAGCAAGGCGCGCACCTGGTAATTAGATGGTTGGGGAATAATATTGAGATGAAGGACTCGAGCTGTTCAAATACCTGATCCATCGACGGTTTTGCCATCAAAGACTCACAGACTCAAAGAGTCTTTGCTTTTTGCTATGTCTGAGTACAAAAGCGACGCAAATGAGGGGCTTGATGATGGTGGTGAATGGGAGGTTTCAATTTCCGGCTCGGCATTAGGCGATCCTCCCTCCTAAAGAATTCAATGGGGTTCATGATTAGTATTATACACATACGTCGCGGTGCTTTGTAATAACAAAAGTCAGCGATCCCATTGAACGATAACGGCCTTCGATTTTATATGCCTGGGACATGCGTGAAATAAAGTACAAAGACATCGGTAAAGACATCGGGATTCAAAGACCCCTCGCGGAGGAATCAAAGGGAAAGAAAGAGTATGGTTCGAGAACTATACCGAAACCCCAGCAGTTTGTGAGTACTGACTAAAATCCACATCTAACAAAATGATATCCTTCTTCCCTATAACCAACTTTCTACGTTGGATTTCTGTAAGACCGTCTAAGTAGCCTTCCGCGAAGAAAGATTTGGGCCATTTCCTAGGTGGTTTCCTGATCGAAACTTTACATCTCGCATCTCCTCGAATTCTGCGTTTCTTCACCCTTCCGCTTTGGATGAAAAGCAGCTGTTCGAATCCAGGGATCTTGTCGAGGAATTCGACGACTTCATTTAGATAGGCATGCCGGAAGGATAAAGATTTGGTGAACTTCACCGCTTCCACTATTGTTCCAGCAGCAGCCGTGACCACTGTATCTTCTCCATCTTCATCTTCCGACATGCCTCCTGGTTGCATTTTTGTGACTAGTCGTAGTAGGAATCGGAAAAATTGTACTCCTTCGGAATCTTCTCTTTGTTGACAAGCTTGTATCATGATAGCACAAACTTCACTGCGGGATTGCCATTTCTGGAACGGTGATGAGGGAAATGTTAGACTGTCAAAAAAACACATACTGCATGTCGGAAGCTCGTCTCCCCATTGTTCTTATTCCGACCGATATGTGTGTCGAGCATCCGCGCTTCAATTTGCTCTGGAGATTCCAATTCGCCTTGTTTGATACGAGGCTTGCCTTTTATCACCGCTAAGTAAACACGATACAGACGTTCCGAAAAAAGGCCAATCCAGTCAATGGAGGCCGGGAATCTCGCATCTTTACATTCATCCACAATCTGTTCGGCTAATTTGACAAGAACAAGAAGGAGCTCTTGATTCCAGGATGATTCCTTCAAGTCATTAGTAGTAGCACCGTTTTTGTCGATCATGGTGTTGCGGACTTTTGGGCCATTGGCCTCCCTATCTTTATTGAATGCGCCCAATCGATCAGCGGTAACGCCAGGACGGATAAAAGCTCGATAATTCCTTTCGACTCCAAGTGCTTCACGAACAACTAATCTGCCTAATTTCTATCGCGAACAAAGATCATGAATATTCGAGATGAGCGTACATATTACATCCACTTACATTCAATTGCCTTTTCTGTTCCTCCACTGACCAATGAGACCGTATACCTTTGCGCCTATACCGAGCGGCAACGTGGCTGATGTCACTCTCGATTGGTTCATCTTCTGAACCTGAAGATGAATCGTCGGTTTCGGAAGATACATCTGACAGCTCAGACTCGTTGCTATTGGTAGCGCGGGCTTTCCCTTTCTTCCTTTGGCGAGACTGCAAGAGTAAATATGTATTCAGCTTTACTGTAGAGGATGAGAATTGTCGAGCTTACCTGGAAGGTGGAGCTATCGGTGTCCGAGTCAGAATTGGGCAGTTGACGACGTCGTACCTGGGTTGAGGAAAGCCATCGGGATCAACGACAAACATGGTGTTGATGGTGTACTCACGTAAGGAGAAGGTCTTTGTGAAACCCAGGGTCCCCGTGGTTCTTTGCGCCGGGAGCTACGAGACTCAGTTGTTGCAGGACGATCTTCCCTTGCCGCAGGAGATCCTCCATCGCGTTGACTGGACCCAGAACTGGAAGGTTCCCCATCTTGGTGAGGGGATTGGTTCTGAAAGTCTCGAGTAAATTCCACGTATTGAATTGGAGAGCTCAGAACACGAACCAGGGGTTGACCCAACTTGTAAACTGGGTGTTGTCTTTTCATGTGGCGAATTTCCGCGTTCACGTTGGCATGGGACAATGTGCGATTTCTACCACTTAGCGTAAAACCAAAAGCCTGACCAGCGCTGTGCGCATGGAGCTCGCTCTAAATCATACGTTTCCAGTCAAGCCATTAATCAAAAGTACTAAGAATACCTTGTAATGGTCTCTCTCGGCCTTAAGTTGAGTAATTTGTGCCTGTAATGTATCGATACCCTGACTTCCTTGTCCATTGTTCGCCTAAAAGCCACTGAATACTTTAGTTCAAGGGTGACCTATGCAGGACGAACCTTGAGAGCGTTAAATTCTCGCGTTACATCTGATATCTCCTGGTTCAATAAGCTAATGCGCGCTTCGAGTTGAGTTTGCTCTGTTTTCAGTTGTTCAACTTCAAGACACATTTCACGCTGAGTTTGCGCTCCGGAATTCTAGTGATACAAATATATGTGTCAATCCAAGGAGCAAAAGTATAGGGAAATGAGGACAAACCCCGAGCATCCTGCATTCTTGTGTCAGCTTTTCGAGATCCTGCTGCAGGGATCGAATGCGAGCTTCATTACTGGATTTGAGAAGAGCGTCCTCGCCGCTTTGTTCACGTAGATTGGCAACAGTTGCCTTCAATTCGGTAACTTCAGATGCAGACAGCAATGTTTGGGACTTTAAGGATGATCTCAACCATCTCAAATCTCTAGAAAAGAATATAGTCTTACCTGCACAGCAGTTTCAAAAGCTGCTAGTTGTTGGAGCTTCATAGATAAAGTGTCCTATATAGATATTATTTCAATTTCTTGCATGTAATCAGATCACGAAACTCACCTGTAACTTCCCGTAACTCTCAGTTAGAGAGTCGAAACGGAACTATAAAAGAATCAGATACATTGTAGGGACGAGCTCAGGATCATAATGACGGTGCACCTTCGGAACACTTTCGGTAATTTGCTTCTGAAGCTTGTTTAATGTTTCTGTGAGAGTCCTATGACGCGTGTCACTTGAAGCTCGACTCGTTTCGCATTCTTGGAGTTTTTTCTGGAGTTCAATGATGGAAGATCTCCCGGCTTCAAATATCTGAGATGATTGTTGAGACGTAAATAGTTATGTGACGAGCAAGTGCTCACCGTATTTGCTTCTCGCAACTTCTTCAGCTCCTCGCGATCAGATGCGATCAGTGGCTGACAACAGGAACTTTAGATATCAAACACGAAAGCGGAAGGAAACGCACCTGCGCAGACGAATGTAACTCCAAATTTCGTTTTTCCCCTTCTAAGCATTCAATAGTCTGTTTGAAGACCTTGATACGATCTTCCAACCGAGTGATTTGCGTCTTGTGTTGCACATTCGCCTGAAGGAAAATGTAAGAAGAAGCTACAGAATTGATATAAGCGCTGGCCTTGCGCTCGTCCTCTGCCACTTTGTGAAGGTTTTTAACAGAAGTCTCGAGGGTCTGAACTTGGGAGGTGTGGGATGCCACCAATTGCGTCAATCTCTGATACGATAGAGGTAAGATAAGATGAATGAAACCAACTGAGGGGATAGCGCACGATTTCTTCTTCCTGCAATTTCTTAAGCTTCGCGCGGTCAGAGTCAATTGCAGGCTAAATACGCCACTAGGCAGTTAACATCACGCATTGCAGATAAGTGAACATGGGTACCTTTTCGAGCAATGCTTGCGTCTCATAATCTCGTTTCTCTGTTTCTAGACTGTCAATGTTCCGGTTCAGTTCCTCAATTTTGGTTTCCAATTCAGTGACTCTAGCACCCTCCCATGCAGCATCCTTTGAAAAATTTGAATGATCTATAGGGAATTTATTATCACCATTGCTCACATGAACTTGATCCCGCAACTTTGTTATTTCGGCGCGCTCTTTCAACAACTCGGCCTGTAGATAAAAATTAATATATTTGATTCATCAAGAAACCCAGAGATCATACCTTGTTCGTCTCTGCAGCTTTCTCGAGGTTTTTGACAGAGGTCTCGAGCGTTTGAATGTTGGAGGTACAGGATGCTAGCTCTTGCTTTAGTTTCTGAGGACAAATGAGATGGATTGTTGTCAATTGAAAGCAACAGCGCACAGTTTCCTCTGTCTGAACTTTCTTGAGCTTCGCGCGGTCAGAGTCAATTGCAGACTGCACCAGAAGATTAAGGTCGTCATTACGAGTCACAACAGAGGTGATATATCGTATCAAACGTACCTTCTCAAGCAAAGCTTGCATCTCGTGATCCCGTTTCTCTGTCTCTAGACTATCAATACTCCGATTCAGTTTCTCAATCTTGGCTTCTAGTTCAGTAACTCTTGCGACTTCGGAGGCAGTCTCCTAAGGCACTTGAATGAACTACAAGGTATCTGATATTGCCATTGCTCACCTTAATCTGATCTCGCAACTTCATTGTTTCGGCACGCTCTCTCAACAACTCACCCTGGTAGAAATATTAATATTGAATGAGCGAGAGACTCGGAAGATATACATTGGTAGCCTTTGCAGCTGTTTTGATGGTTTTGACAGAGGTCTCGAGCATATGAATCTGGGAGGTACCGAGCGCCACCTCTTGCTTCAATTTCTGGTAGACGAAGTGAGATATTGAGAAATGTTCAAAAGCCACAACGCACAGTTTCCTCTTCCTGCAGCTTCTTGAGCTTAGCACGATCCGAGTCAATTGAAGGCTAATGAAAATCGAAGTCAACATCTTAAGCTGCAGAAGAATATCACATGTACCTTCTCAAGCAACGCTTGTGTCTCAGAGTCCCGTTTCTGTGTCTCTAGAGTGTCAATATCCCGGTTGAGTCTCTCGATCTTGTTTTCCAGCTCGGATACAATGTCCTAAAAGCGCTTGAATGAGCGACAAAGGTATCTGATACCACGATACCACATGGCTCACCTTAATTTGACCCCGCAACTTTGTTGTTTCGGCCTGCTCTCTCAGCAAGTCACACTGGGAGTAAGTATTATTATACTTGATTGACCAAGAAACGCAAAGATAATACATACATTAGTGGCCTCGGCAACTTTTTCAAGGTTTCTGATCGATGTCTCGAGCGTTTCAATGTTGGAGGTACAGGATGCTATCTCTTGCTTCAGTTTCTGATACGACACATGAGATGCATGAAATCAAGTGAAAGGTAACAGCGCACGGTCTCCTCTTTTTGCAGTTTGTTGAGCTTCGCGCGGTCAGAGTCAATCGCAGACTACACCACAAGGCAGTTAACATCACGCTTTGCAAGAGATAAATGAACGTGTATACCTTTTCGAGCAATGCTTGCATCTCGTAATCCCGTTTCTCTGTTATTAGACTGTCAATATTCCGATCACGCTCCTCAATCTGTTTCTCCAATTCGGGTATTCTAGCAGAAACCAGCTTGAAGCTCTATGGTACATGAGCAACAAAGAATCTGATATCACAATTACTCACCTCGATTTGACTTCGTAATTCGGTGTTTTCGGCACGCTCTCTTCCCAACTCGGCCTATTGGGGACTATTATACATCAGACAGCTCAAATTTTCGGCAATGGCAGCTCACCGCTTGTTCATCCTGCGATCTCTTCAGTGTGGCTCGGTCAGCGTCGATCAGGGACTACAGAAGCAAAACAAAAAATCAATATCTTGATGCAAACACAAAAGAAAGAGGAGGCCGTACCCTCTCTAACGATTCACGCGACTCAGAACTCCGTTTTTCCTCCTCTAAAGCGTCAATTTTCAGATTCAGCTCCTTGATGCAAGTTTCCAGGCTAGAAACTCTGGAGTTCTCCAGCACAGACTTCTGTTATGACGATCTCAGTACAACAGCACAGCTAACTCTTGGGCAGTGACGACACCTGAAGTTCTTGGATCAAGCTCTTGGAGTCTTCGATTTCGTGCTTCAATGGCAAGTGGAGAGGATGATGAAGATAGTTACTTTCCACACGACAGGCACTTACAGTCTGCTCTTCCTCTCGTCGTTTCGACTGCTCTCGCTCCGTTGCCACGATTTCCTGATTCAGTCAACATGAGACGTCCGAAATTTAACAGATCATAACCTAATCCGTACCTTGAGTTGGCTTACAGTCTTTTGTAACGTATTGATTTTGAAGTCTTTGTCAATAAGTTGTTTTTCAAGCCGTTTTGGATCAGATTCACGCTGTGGGGATCTGGTTAGTCGGTTTTACAATAATGGTAGTACCTCGAGCGAACCTCCTTCTTGTTTTGAGATCGCTTCTGATTCGAGAATAATCCATAAGCGGCCACATCACTAACAGGGATGACTTACTTTGAAGTCGGTGAACTCTCTCTGTATCTTTGCAAAGCTGTCTTCAACAGTTTGACGTCTACGGACCTCGTTTGCCGCATCCGTCTTTCAATGATGATATTGAGAAAAGGTTCTTCACGCATACTAGTCAAACGTACCGTTGCGTCCTGTTTTTGAGTTTGAAGTTCATTTATGCTGAGGTTCAATTTGTTCTGACTGATGATCGCGGAGTCCTACGAGCATTTCACGATCTAGAAGATAGAAGACATGTGAGGGAATACGAACCTTGTACCGTTTAAAATCATCATCTTGTGTTCTATTCAACCTCTATCCATCATGCATAAGTATGTGTGAGGCCCGCCAGATACTGTACAAAGCGCACCGTAAGTTCGCTAACTCTTCGTTGCAAAGTCGAGTTCAAATTTGTCAAGCTATTGACAGCTTCAGATTTCGCAAATAGGTCCTCCTGAAATCCATTTAGGGAGAATAGACATTGTTTGTTGAGACAGAGATGATACCCGAAGTTTGGCTTTCTCAAACTCAAGTGATTTTACTCTTCTGTCAACAGGGATGGTCTCGAGATACGATTGAGGTGGATATAATCCCAGAGTGGAATCAGCCTACCTCGTCCTTCAGTCGCTGTTGTAGTTGTGCCAAACTTGTAGCCTGTGTAGTTCGTAAAGCATTCTTGGATAAATGGAGAAATGAGACAAAGACGTCCCGCCTATAATCATGAAGAACATACCTCGTCGGCTAGTTGTTGTTCAAGCCGTTGAATGATCGCATCCTTTTCTTCTAACTTCTCTCTCATCACTGGACCTGGTACTTCAAGCACACGAACTTTCTAAATAAACCATAGGAGAGGGTTACAGAGCGATAAGGTGATTAAAGCTCACTTCAGCGTAGGGTGGGTTTTCAGGAATGGTTGAATGAGAAATTTGTTCAGGGGAAGGAGGAGGGTCTTCGTCGAGAGGCCTCTTTCTGTGTCCCTCCTCAGAAGCTTCTGAAGAGCCTTCCAAAGAGCCAAGAGCGCGTCGGTCAAGAAACCTCTTTCTCCGAAGTGCAGAGCCGGGCGCAGGTGGCTTCTTTCTCTGAAGTGCAGGGCCGGGCACAGGTGGCTTTCTCTGAAGTGCAGGGCCGGGCGCAGGTGGCTCATCAGCGGCTGAATTATCCTGGTTAAAAGATACGTTATATACATATTGCTTCTTGCATAGATGGTGAGGAATCTTACCACATCGATATCCATCGCTGATTGTCGTAGGTAGGATGTTGGAGGAATAGAACGAATGAGAGGACATGAGGCGGCGTCAAACGAACAAAGGGACACTAATTTTGATTTTGAAGGCTACGCGATCACGTGTATTTTTCAAGATTGTGTTTGAGCGCTATATGTAGGTCCATGGACTGAAATCCCAGAACGAGTTTCATATGTACACCCTCGCCAGATTGCACTTCTCATCGTTAGATAAAGAGATCTAGAAGAACATGGTAAAGCAAAGTTGATTCGATCGCTGATCATAGGCACCGAGGAGATTCAATGATTAGTGGCTGATTATTTGTATATACACCCATTAACCAGTCCCTCCAATATCTTTGTCATGTCTATAACCAGTGCATCCCATTGTCTTGTCTGGTCTTCTTTAGCATCACACGAATGCTGACGCAATCCGATCTCCCACCATTTGACACAAGCAAGAAGGACAACCCAGCCATATTTTCCATGTTTGCCTAACGAGTTCAGGTCATCATCAAATTCTTTGACAGGAGCTAGTATTCCATCCTCAGTGAGGGATCGCCATTTTGGTTGTAAGCTAATCCACCAGGCCCATAATTCGAGAGTAAATCCTGGAGATGAACAGCCATCTTTGTCAACATCAACCTGGTAGCGGTCATAGCGCCGGTTTCTAATCCATTTGTTGCATAACAGGGGCCTGCGAAACTTTGCGAAACCTCGATAGTCACCTGAGCATTGCCACTGGTTCTTGCGCTCATGGTCAACCCAATAACGAAGTAGAGTAAGATACTGACTACCGAGATCAACATTGAGGTAGTCGAATGCATCAAAGAACCACCCGAAGGATGGGGCGTCATCTGGATAGCAGAGTGTTTGCGTCTTGCATGTTTCGGCATTTATGGTCCCTTTCGTCAACGCCGAACTGTCGTCTGATTGAGGGAATGATTGGGTGGAGAGGGGGTTATTGTTGAACACTTGAATATCTGATGAAGCGTCACCCTCCTGTAAAGTAATGAGCAGAGGGAATAGAAGGGAATGAAACAATACCTGGCTCACTTCTTCGATCTCTCCTGGGCTTTCCTTAACGTCTGTGTTTGTTGGACTTTCGAGTTGAGCCCGCAACGCGATAACCTAGCAGACCACCAATATAAAAAATGAGAAGATTAAACAGTGAATTTCGCACCTCGTCGGAGGACTTATGTTGAATGATTCCATTCAATACTCCTTTGATGGAAGCTTCACGAAAATTGGTCATATTAGAAACCGCCGATTCAACCTGTAAAAGCATAAGGACAGAGGTGAGAGAGAATGACGCAAAACCTTGAGCTCACTTCTTTGATCCCTCTTGAACCTCTATCCCTGATGTCTGAATTCCTCTGACGTTCGAGTTCAGCCAGCTCAGCCCGCAGCAAGATAAGCTGTCAGATGGCATATGAGTAATTAAAAAGCTGAAGGATAAAATTCGCACCTCGTCGGAAGGCTTATGGCCAGTGGTTTCATTAGATTCGATTGTTCGCGATTTGGCGAGCTCTGATTTGGCGAGCTCTTCTCGTAGCTCTAGAGCCTCAAGCCGAGCTCGACGGTATTGATGGTAGTAGAAATGGACATCTTGCTTGAGGGAAACGACATCATCCATGTCTAGATTCTGGAATGCTCATTCTGAGAGCCTGTCTCGAAATTGAAGGAGGTGCGTACTATAATTTCATCAATTTCATGATCTAATTCGGCAACCCGCGCCTGCAGTTCTTTTGTCTTCGATCGAAGGAGGTCGAGTTCGTCTTCATAACGTCCATTCTGCATTATAAGACGTACCCTCTTGATAGACTGTTGGGTGAGTGGCAAGATAGGTGAAAATCAAGCGCATTAAGCACGCACTGTGTAAGGGGAGTAATCTTCGTCGTATTCGTGTTCATCAGTGCCACTCCAAGGAAGGGAACGTTTGGACATAATTTGTTTTAGATTTACGGCGGCTATGTTGCGCGAATTTAAAGACTACGGCGCGTGACGTTGGAGGTCACGCCTAATATCGGAGCGGACCTCCGAGAGAACAAGGGACTTGTATGCTCTTGATTTCCGTCCCCCCTTTCACCATGTTGATCATGCTCATAAGCGACATTTAGCAAGGATGATTATATCTCTTTGTTCTCAATGGATAGTTATAGCCCTCGGCTTACTGAGGACAAAGGACTCTCTGAGTGTCATCATCATGTATGGCAATTTACATGCATCGGGAGCACAAAGGTTGACGATTCTTATATTACACAGGTGCGTCTTGAAACAATTGCCGCGCCGCTAAACGCACACTCTACCCTCAATACCGATTCTCCGAGTTCGACGTAAAAGTTGACCATTCATCGAAATTCCAGGACAATCCACCAAATGGCACCTTCGACTCATAATGCAGTCAACGTTCGTTCGCCTCGATTCGTATCTTCTCGAAACTATTCTCCTCAGCCTATCAACTGTCTCCGTCGCTGTTCAGTACCTCTTCGACTTCCGACCCCGCCTTCCTACGCTGAAAGTGAACCCGTCTCTCCTCCGCCGGCTCTTTCTTCTGGAAGTTTGCCTCTCCTCTCAGCTTCCCGTACGCTTTGGCATTCTTCGAAGATGATCCCAAAGCCTCCAGGGGAAGTTCGAAGGCCTGGAAGGGGAGGATATAATTTACGCAAAATAACGAATTGGCCCAAACAAGATTATGATGACGTGAAGGTATGCGCTCTGCAAAGGAGATCCTTTAATGGTCAAATTCACAGCTATGGATAGGATTATATCAAATTACTTGTGGAGCGCCTTGATTGTGATGTGCCTTTCGGCCAGCAGCCTTTGATTGATATTCGTTGTATCAGAGATGAAGTAAGTTCTGCGTTCGCGAACCCAGATCTATCTAACTTCCTCCTCACCAGGCCATCGCTAAATTTGATTTTCTGGCCCAATACGATAACACCTGGGTTGTGGATGATTTTGTGCGCTGCCGCTTGATGTACCTAAAGA
The DNA here is from genome assembly GCA_027886305.1 of Lentinula aff. lateritia. NCBI lineage: Eukaryota > Fungi > Basidiomycota > Agaricomycetes > Agaricales > Omphalotaceae > Lentinula > Lentinula aff. lateritia. The sequence goes on from MU795089.1 coordinate 36,969, forward strand.
CACTGGCCAGAAATCGTAAGCAGAGAGGAATCCCTTGAATAGGTTTATTCTCTATACACCGACCTAGCTTGATTTGTTACTTGACCCTGTAAATCTCATTTTCGTCCATCATCGTTACATTTTTTGGAAAAAATCTTACCATGTCAGTAAATACTTCTCCGAATGCTCCAATTGCATGTAATCAAATACGTAGAAGTTAGGATAGGCTATAGGTTCTCAAAGTGTGTTGGTTGGCTTTGCGAAGAAAGACGTTTGCTCTCGCAAAGTGCACCGTGGCTCCGTTAACGGGTAATGCAGCTATAGGTTCTCAAAATATGTGTGTTGGTTGGCTTTGCGAAGAAAGACGTTTGCTCTCGCAAAGTGCACCGTGGCTCCGTTAGCGGGTAATGCAGCGAGCCTGAAAACAGGGCACCATAGGGACGGGCTTGCAGTACATAGATTGAGAAAGTGGCTGGTACAAGTAAATAACAACATTAATCGTAGTTTATCCGAACATCACAAATCTGCACTGTCGATGATTAAAGACCATGGCGCGGTTCCAACCAAACAAGTTCATGATGCGGAGGCTGGGCTATCTGTAGCTTTGTGGCGATGCGTTCTACCACGTTCTGAATCGTCACGGAAGGAATAGGCTTTCGAAAAACAGGGAATCCGCACGCTGGACATCTACATGACTTGCCGGACTCAATTCCTTTTCGTCGCTCGTTGGTGATACATCTTGAACAAACGGTGTGCCCACAGGTTAAACTAGATCAATATTGATGGTCAGGACTCAATAGACAAAACCAAAGATGAATACACACATATGAGGATTCCAAGCAAGCTCCTTGCAGAATGGACAACTATGGTTCAATTTCCGAATGATATATGTCAGGTATATGATTTCCTTGTTAGCCTGAGACGTGAATAACGAGGTATGGTTAGCATGGTTATTCGACAGGGGCACCTTGGAAACTCACGCTACAATCCTGCGATAATAAGTCAGCCTGCTGGTTCATAAATTCTATGGTGTTCTTCTGTTCGTCGTAGAGACGCTTCTGGGTCTGGGATGAACCAAAGTCGACACCTGTAGCAATCGCTGGCAGCGGCTCGAGAATCAAGTTGGAAGGAAAGCTAGAGACGATAGCGATAGCAGACTCTGCGGGTGCAGTAGACGAAATCCTTTCAACAGATACGGACTGCTGTTGATGTGTCATGCTGCGCAACAACATGGTATGGCGACGAGGGGAAGATTCTGGACAATAATGTTTAGGGTGAGTGGTGGGGTGACGAGGGGAGGATCCCGCATGAATTCTGTGGTGAGGTGTGCGTTTGGGACCCATGGAAAGAATATAAGATCACAAGCAATAAAAGAGACGAAGATCACTCACCTATATATACTCAAAGTCCTTTGTGCATTCACATCAAATTTTGCGAGCGGCCGGTGCATTATCAAAGGGGCCATATGCATGAGGCTTGACGCGTATCTGTGATATTTGGAGGCAATGTTTGATACATTCGAAATCTCCCTTTCAAAAAATTATGCGTACCTTCATGTAGTTTATGCGGGCGCTTTCTAAAAAGCGGGCATTCACTTTCGCGACCGTAAAAAGAGAAAAAAGACGGGCTGCAATAGATAATGAATGAAGGTCAGTGAAAGGACGTTATGATCAAAGCGAGAAAGGGCATTTTAATTTAAGCGCGAAAGATTATCTTTATCTAGCACGAAAGATTATCTTTATCTAGCGTGAAAGATTATCTTTATCTAGCGCGAAAGATTATCTATATTGAGCGACAAAGAATATTTATAACAAAAGCGAAAAAAAACCTTTTTCAGTCGAAATTAATCCCCAACATCGGACGGGAAACAGTAAATGAGCCAGAAAGTCAAAGATAATATTTCTCATTCGGGAAGTTTATGGCTTATCGGACAGAAAATGGGTAATATTTCGAATCGATAAACTGCTTTTTTTTCTAAAAATTTCCCCCCGGTTTTCACGGGTGGGAAATTTTGCTGCGCCCTCAGTGATATAACATCGCTGGCGAGAAGGCTCGTCGAAATCTTTGTAGGCAAATTCACGGTGATCCCTTGTGTCAACCCTTGTTGACCTCGGGTAAATTTCAATTATTGATCTTATTCAGACCCGCTCTTCGTCAGAAAGCACTGGTACTCGTCGTCTCCAGTGTTGATTATTTTCAATGGCTCAAACAAAGGGTAAATCAGACCAGAACTACCTATGTAGAAATTTGCGTGATGTTATCATCTAGATGTCTCATGTCTACCAATCCCGGAGGACGCCGAATTCTTTCACGATACATTTATGCGCCAAGTGTGACGATTCCTTACACTTAAACGTTCCCAGATTCAATAACAACGAGATCATGCTCTATCTGCGCTCAGGGTATCTCTCTACTCCCTCAGAAAGTGCGGTATACTCCAGCAATCTGTCTGATATCCAATCGGGAATCAGACTCTGCGAGGAAGCGTTTTATAATCTCCGTGATCTATCTAGAGTTATAGATGAACACCAGATGAGTCTGAACGAAAAAACCAACCAAATTCGCGGCGTAATTTCCCCCATTCGAAAGCTGCCTCACGACATTACATTCTCACCGAAATCTTTCAATACGTCTGTTGTGGTCCTGAAATTGGTGCCAGCTACTTGGATGGTCGTGAAAGACTTCTAACTCTTGAGCTCAGCCGCGTGTGTTTTCGGTGGCACGATCTGGTGAAATCCACACCTATGTTATGGACTTCATTTGGATCATCTGTGAGATCGTCGACGCAGATATTCGCCCTGTGTTCAAATTCTTACTTGAACGCTCTTACCCCTTATCCTACCGACTTCAAAATCAGCGATCCTAGCCTGGATTATCTCCTTGGCATTCTTTTTCTACTCCTTTGAATGAAAACAGATGTCACGAACGCTGGCGTCATATTTTTCAGTGCAGTCAGAGACAATTTGTTGCAACCATTGTTCCAGTATCGATCCAGTCTCTCCAGTTTGGTTACTTTAACCCTTGATTGCGAAGCTGGTAGCTTCCTGGATTTTCCTATTCCTTGTCCCAACCTCGAAGCTTTGATTCTCGAAAAGGTTCGCCTCGATCTCCGATTTCCTCAACCGACGATCTCAATTTCATGAATATCAACAGTGATTGGGCCTTGCAGGTTATTGAACATTGTCCGAATTGTCCGCAAACTTGTGACAGAAGAACTCTGGAATATTGTCATTGATGGCAGGGAAGGAATGGACCCCTCGGAGATGTCATTTATTCAGAATTTGGTTGTCCCAGCTCTCACACATCTCGAATCGACAGATCACTCTTATCGCCCCCGTGCAGTCAATGTTGGACATCTGTGCATGATGCCCGAACAGAGTCATGGTAACCTGACCCCATCTCATGCATTTTGGCTGAAGGACCTAACGAGTTAGTACACTTGCTTCAAATCTTCTATGATATCACTTGAACTCAAAGACCACTATCTGATTGATGATGTTCCTACTATCCGTCCGGTGTTAATTCTCTTTGTTGTTCCCCGGCATAATGGGGAATAAGGATTGCGGGTGGGTAATACTAGTGATAAAGACACCCCGAGTCAGAGCGATGAACACATTGATTGCGATCTCGAACCATGGATTATTACCAAACTCCAGGAGAACAATGCTTACTGTCTAGGTTAAGATATTTCAGTTTAACCATTTGACCTCATTGTAAAACCCTTTAGTGACCTCATTGTAAAACCCTTTGGATGCTGAAAGTCGTACACTTCAGATGGATACGTCCAGAAACTGCTAGCTCTAGTGTAAATCATCAGTTTGTGGTTCCTGATACTAAACAGATGTGCGTTTGTTTGAAGAAGTTGCGCGTAAAAAGCACACTGGTTACTAGACTTCCAGCCCAAGTACTCACTGAACGGTTCAATGGACTGCAGAAGGATTCAAAAAAGGAGCCCAGAACGTAAATATTTTAAAAAATGGACTGGTATGGCCACACCAAGTGAAAATTCAATTGCACTGGCAGTAGTCAGTTGATTGAAAATGGAAAATGGACTGATGGCACCAGTGCTGCCCGGTCCCTTCCTCTTCTGGCGCGGTTTCGGCGATTTATTAGGTGAAAAAAGATGGTATGGATATTGATGTACGTGGAAATTCCCAAACACCGACTGGAAGATCCTACATGGAGAAATTAACAAGATCATATGTCTTTAGGATAGAAGAAAAACCAAAAAAGAACACCGTTGGGTGTACCATATTGGCTCCCAATATTTTTCATCCAAGTGAGCACAGCGAGTGGGCTATTACAGGTCGAATGACTCGGCTCTATTTTTTGAGCTTTCGAGGCCACCTCAGCCTCTTGGCGTGAGTTTCCCATCGCCACTGACAGTCACTACACAGTCCCTAACAAGTTTTGCCCGATTATTAAAGATACAAAGTGTGAGATACTGCTGACCAAACATATCCATCATATACAAACTGCACATAACATCCCTACAAAAAAAAATCATCGCGTCTATCCCCTTGCCCATCACCGATTTGTCCTCAGAGGGCTGATATTTGACAGATCTAAAGGAGGTGGACGGTTGGCATCTACGCTGTTCTCTATCGAGATTGAGCCAGAACGGATGCGGGGTCCAGAAGGCTTCGAACGTGAGTTACCTGACACATCCGGAATTGCTTCAATATCAAGTGTTACAGAAGTCGGGATCGTCTTGGGAGTTATCCGGTGTGAGCGTCTTGATGCTTGTGTCATGATATCAGGGCGCGGCCAATCCCCTAGAGGCGGTGGTGATGATCCCTGTGGGTACGGAGAAGGGCCATCGCCGGGAACAGCGGAGGATCGGTTTGTAGGGAAAGCAGACGAGGGTTGTGGATCTGGCGGTAGAGATGAACGCAAGTAGTCTGGGTACAGGTTTCTTGGTCCTGCACCTGCAGCAGTCGGCAGACGCTGTAAGCTCGACTCCTGCTGCGATTGTCGAGCCGACCTGGCAGGAAATTGGAAATGTTCTATCTGGTAATCCGGACTAAGTCCAGAACGATAGGCATAGGGCATCATAGCTGCCACGGCGTTGTTGATAGGTCTTTGCGGCCGTGGTGCGGCTATAGACGGAATAGACGGTGGCTTGACAAATCGTTTAAGGGACGTCATGCGGGGCATAGGGGAGGAAGGTGGCGACCGTAGCCTGGCACTGCTGTTACTTCGATCATAGGTGGACAGGTCGTAGATGCAGTATCGCCATAATGTAGGATCGCTTCCGGAATAGACGAAGACAGTTATGAAGATGGTGAGAAAGTAGGCGAATACTATTGAATTATTAGAGTGATTTATGTCACCTTGCAGCCGCGCACTCACACAAAGTGGTGATAAGCCAGGTAAAGCCTTGAAGTACCTTAGTCGACGTACAAGCCTCGCTGGGGAGTTTATGCGTGTCTAATACACATTGGTTGATCAATATGAAGAAATAAAATCAGCATCCAAGCCATACTTTTACACATCTGGGACGGTAGAAGAGCAGTTATCACGGATGCGGCACCTGATGACACCATGTTAGGGTTGTTTCTGACAAGTCTTTATCGAGAATCATACTGATGTTCAGCAAGAAAAGGAACCCAGACCAAAGGCAATCGAACCATATCTGAGTCGTGAAAACATTTGTACGACCCACTTCAGCAAAGATGCTGTGAATATATGAGCACGATATTGCGAATAGAGATTGTTTGAATACGCACATCGTGAATACTCCTACAAGCGAGAATGCCCCTACGAAAATCCCAAAGCTGTCTGCTTGGATAACTTGATCCAGAGCTGGGTGTGAACAAGCTCGGCGTTAAAGCGCTGGAAGACAAAAGAGAAACACACGTTTAGAGGACGATTGAGCAAAACCCAGATTCCACACCGATACACTGGCAATCACAGCGCTGCAGATGACGGATGTAGCTGGCAGTGTGATATCCATCTTTCAGTAAATCCTATGTTGAGAATGACTGGACGTACAGAAAACAATATAACGCAACCAGACAAAGAAATTGGGCATCTTATATGCGCTATTGGCATATGAAGCTATAGTGGTAAAGAGTGTGTTGTGGTTCAGAAGACGTTTGACCGTTCGACGGTGGTGAGGCTCAAGCAAGGAATGGAAGCAGAAGAGGAAATAAAGTCCCCCGCTGGATCATTCGAATCTTGTTTCACATCCAGGAACACATAGGGTACATCTGGCGTTTCGGCTTACCGACTCCGAGTTCACTTATCCGGAATTCGAATAAATTTGTTCCAGTTCTTCCACTTATCACGTTCACCACCCAGTACAATCTAGCTCTTGACTAGCTGTCTCAATTGATGAACAGATAATCTGTCAAGACTGTTCGCATGCACACGACAGCAGAAGCTAGGACAGGACTCATGAGCCACATATGCAGCATCGTTGAACCTTCATTCAACCTTCAAGCGACCATGGGGCTCCTTCGTTTCTTTCGTCTACATTACCTACATTGTACACATTAACATAATCCATAATCCAATAGATAAGTCTGTATTACGGTATCTGTACAATAATTACTATAGCACAAGCAAGCAGGATCTCTATGCGCAACACAACCGTCGACGAACAACCGCGTTATCATGTCGGTGCATATCCCACATAATCGGGCTTGCCAAATGAGTGAAGCCCTGATGTGCACGACCGCGGAGCGGAGTCTTCTAAATTTCGAGCTCGCGAAAGTGTTATCTTGACACGGAAAACGGTGAACGTCACATTTGAGGGTGGATAAATCGTCATCAACTGGCCCAAGACACCATCTTCCTGGCAGGAGGCGGTCTCGAAAAGGTCAAGGCAGTCGCTGCGGCAGACACGGATCTTGGTTTGGTAATCTCTTGATAGCTTCCAGAATGCAAACTACCCTTTGGAGGAGTCTCGACGAGGCAGTCTGCAACATATGACCTTACTTCATTCGAGCTGTCTTGGGAAAGAACATGGATCACATCCAGAAGAGATGCGGGAACCGACTTGGAATTCTTTCTCAATTGGTCTGGGATATAATTTTAGCCCTCATGAACCGTGACATAACACACGGATCAGATAACATACCGTTGATGAGCCCAATTACTCTTGCCACGCCGATACGGACGCCCACAATGTGATCAGAAGCAAGAGATGAGAGAGTACGACATAACTCGTCATCAATTTTCATTGGAGGATCACCCCCCTCTGATTTGGGGAGGAGAAGGGCTTGCTGGCAAGCGATGTATCTATAAATCGACCCAGAGATGAGCTTTCTGCAGACTAAGCTAATAATGGAAGACACAGACGTCATTCTTCTCCGCGATATTTCAGAACGAGCCATAGCCAAAAAGTCAGAACGTAAACCGTCCAGGAAGTCCCTGCCCTTGAACGTCATCCAAAGACCCGGAAGCTAGTAGATTTAATTGTTGAATCAGTGACGTAGGTTGGAAAAATAGCCATAAAACTCACGTTGTTGATCGCAGCCTCCCTTACGGTGTTCACTGTATCTGCTAATGCGTACATCAACAAGTTTGCGACTACCTGTGTCACCTTTAAGCCGCCGATGCTTAAAAGATCAATCAAGCTCTTTGCAATACCCTCCCTTTCACGCCACGAGGTGAAGGCTCCCGATGACCATGCATTTAATAACGCATTAAAGACCTCGAGCTGGCCATTACGCGGAAGTGCGACAATAAAAGGCGCAAGACAGTCAATCAATTTCAATCGCACATCATCCTCTGGGCCACGGAACGCATTAACCCAGACGGGCAAGAGATCTTGTTGAGCATAATCTTCGCCTATTATCTTGGCCATTTCTCCTAAAGACGCAGCAAGAGTGCGCCTGACCCCAGGGATACTGCTCTCAGCAAGCCACAGATATGTGTCTCGCAGGGTAGAAGCCCACCGTGTCCGTCCAACGGTCAGCGCGACAGCGGGAAAATTAAATGCACAAATTAAGGGTCGAGTGGGATCGGTGTAAAAAGCTTCCGAGGCCTCCTGTTTGTCAATGATACGTCTAACTGGCTTGACCTGCTCCTCCTCTTCGAAAGCAAGCGGCTGCTGACCGTCTATGATGCGGCGATCCTGCGTCCGTCCAAGAAACATCTTCAATAACTCTTCGGGCGGAGTCTGGCTTTCCTTCATTTCGGTGTCGGCAAAATTGTGGTCCATTTTTAACTTATCCTCCTCATGAAACGTGTAGATGACCTCTCCGAGTGCCTCGAGGACGCCGGCACGTACGTCAGCTGATTCATCCATGCTCATAGGTATGATTATTTCCAAAGCCATCTGTCGTCGCTGATTCAAAGGGAGACGTCCGAGTATAGTGGGAAGAGCAAACAACGACGAATGCCGGACGTGATGTACTGGGTCAACGACCAGAGTCTGTAACGTGCGTAACTGTGCGAATATTTAGCACTGGTGAAAAATTTCACAAAAAAACTGCCTTGCAGATACTCACCAAAGTGAGCTGAACAACTTCTGCAGGTACTATCTTGGCTAGTGCCCCAAGAGCAAAGCATGCTTCCCGGCGAACCCAGTAGACAGGATCCCGAGAAACACGCGCAACTTCGGACACGAAAATATCGGTTAACTGATCATCTAAATATCCTGTAGAGATAGTTTTTTTTTAGAAAATGAGCAAATTTGTATAATATTGCCTACCACTCGCAGCTACGGCAGCCACAAGGCTCATACTACTAAGACGACCAATGGTGGCCTGGTCATATTCTCCTTCTTCATCAAGTTCATCATATGATGGAACGTCACTCATAATGCTCGGCGATGACATTGACAAGTCAGCTGAAATGTTGGCGCCAAAAGCATTTACGTCCTGCCGCTGGAAGTGAGAAGGTGAGAGAGGCCAATTGCTTTCATGCGGAAATGCTTGAAGGTCGGGTGGATGACTGGAAGGGGGAGAAAGTCTGTTCTGCGGTGTGAAGTCAGTAGTAGCGATTGGGGGAGAGGAAGCGGCAGAAGGGATTGTAAGTGTACCGGAGGAGTTGAATGGATCAGCACTACTTCCACTCGAAAACATGTCAACGTCTGAGGGAAAAGGAGAAGATGGTCGGGCGAACGGGGTTGTGTCGGTTCCAGTGAGGGAAGGGGAGACGGAAGGAGAACTTGAGGCTCTTGCAGTAGAGCTAGATGAAGAGTTCGGAGAAGGAGACGAAAGAGATATCCTGGGCGAGATATTGCTATGCGGAGAAAAGCTAGACTCGGAGCCACTCGCACTTGTGTCCGTCGTCGAGCTAGGAGTAGAATTTGAAGATCCTGAACTCGATGTACTCATCGGCGAACCACTAGACGTGACTTTGATCTGTGTAAAGCCAGATGATGGAAGCGGTGGAAAATAAGGATTATTGGTTTGTGATATAGGCTTAGCATCCACTTTGGAGATAGCTAACTCGGTATCGGGTGCCTCACGTTGGGGACTGATAATCTGGAATCCTTGCGGTGGCTGCTGAGTTGGGGCCTCAGCTTCGTCGATGACAATGTCTACTTGTGGTTCCAAATCCATTCTCCGCGTATGTGTCTGCCATGCAGCACCAGAATCTGACGGTGAGCTACCTATCCCATGTTGATCTCGTTCTCCAGTAAATTCACCATCCGGCTCGTCGCTGTCGAGTCGTCCCATGCCAACGACAACTTGAAACAGAATCTCCTTCTGAAAAAGAGAGCGTTCTTCTTTACCAAAAAAACCTATGTCGATTTCTTCTTCATCATCAATTTCTGCGAGGGAGCCAACCGACAAGTTCTGCGAGTTCGCGACTTCATTAAGACGAGGAATTTGCACATGTATTTTCGGGGAATCCGATCCGAGTTTCGATTCCATGGCATTGACTCGTTTTATCCGTCCTAATAAAGCGACGACAGCATACCTGGTGGCCCCACCCACTAATACGTTAGGGCTAAGCAATAATGTTCCCAGGATTGGGGTGAAAGCCTGTACAGAAATCGTCGGTATACCCTCGTGATCATGGAATTCAGGAGGGTTCAGACTATCCTCGTCGACTATGTCGCCCGGGGTCAATTGACAACGCTGATGATATTCATCATTATGATAAGAAGTCAGTATGATGAGAGAAACACTGACAGTAAAAAACCACCAAATGATGGTAACTAGCTTTGAAGAAAAGGCCTCCTTGACCATCTCGTCTTTATGAAAGATGAAGGTTTAGAACGATGCAGACGACGCGATTGGAAAAAGAAAAACATAACGTACCGTCGTCCATCGCCAGAGTATTCAATAGCGGTAAAACGTACTCGATCGCCTCATGTGGAGTCACCTGTTTGAGTAACTCGGGCAGGGCACTGGCGATGAAGACCCGATGGAAAGACGATTTGCTCCGAGAGTAAAGATATATCCTCTCCAGAGTGCTCAAACCTTCGTCGTCTAGAGTAGTATCATCTAGAGACTCTGGAGTTTCTGGAAACGAGTCATCCGTCGTTTGCGGCGATGCGGGATAATGTACTACATTTTCAGGCGAGGGCATTGAGCTAGGCGAAGGGTAAGATATGGTAGGGGGATAACCATTCGGTGGAGTATGAAGAGAAAAGGGAGACTGCGAAGATGGTGGAAGAACGTGAGGAATGGCGATGTGTGTCACGGGCGTTAGAGGAGGAGAATTCGGATCCTGTCCCTGGAATTGTGGTGGCGCCTGAGAGGCCGGTGATTCGACGATAGGCGTCGAAGGGGCAGTATAAAAGATGAGAGGAGAAAACATGGGACTTTCGAAGGGATCTTCAAGCCTATGAGAGGGTGAAGGCGTATATGCCATGTTGATGCTTGAGAACGGAGAAGGTGGCATGGTAATATGTGTCGGACGAGCAGTGAGCGTGGAATTCATATTTGCTTTGGAAGAGGTTTCTGATTGTGGATGCTCATCAGACGAAGTAGCAGACGACCCGGTACTTGACACTAGATTGCCCATGAGAAAACAGAAGGTTACGGAGAGAAATAAAAGTAATACTTTGGACAGTTAACACGGGCTATGACGCAGGTACGAAACAGCAAGGCAACGTGCTGGACAACATAAACTTGATCTACATAAATTGGGAACTTCGCAGTAAAATAAAAAAGAAAAGCTTACTGTCTGAACGACAACGACAATTTCTTTGTTGTCCGAGAATGAGCAGAACGGCGGCGGAAACGGCACAAAAAGTCAACACATACTCAGGCTCCAAATTGATGAATACGGAAGGGGAAAATTGAAATGTCAATGAGGTCATATCATGTGCTCAAAGTTTTTTGATAAAAATTTATATATATGACGCCTTCTTTCTCACACTGACGGCGGTGCCGTAGGTATAGTAACCAATCAGGGCTCCCGTAGATTTATGCGTATGTACTTGAGGTTCCAGACTCCAGAGTGTACATATGTAGACAGAAGCGGGAGTGTGTGTACAATTCTTTGCAAAATTTTAAAATCTTCTTCCCTCTATTTCTAACCTACAAAGTACCTCGCACAGTCGCATCTAACGAGGTAGCAAAGTATCGGATGTTGTTACGGTTTAATCCGGTCATACTTATCCTTCCATTGACGGTCAGATAGATATGAGCCTTCTCTGTCAGAGCTTTGCTTTGCTCGGGTGTTATTCCAGTGAAACTGGTGCCAGATAGACATATATCAGTTCCGGTCGGGAGAGGTGACCGATCAGGATGGGGAAACCAACGTACCTGAACATTCCGATTTGATTCACAATGTGATCCCAGTTTCCGGGGGTATGCAATTCCTCTGTTAGAATCTTGAACAACTCCTTGCGCATGTCGATAATGCGCCCAGCCATGGTCGAGATGTCGCGCTTCCATTCATCAAAAAGTGCGGGATCGTTGAGGATCAAAGTGACCTGAAACTAATTGGAAAAGTTACACACGCAGGTTACAAAAAACTCACGATACGAGCACCATACGAGGGTGGATTGCTTATCTCGCTGCGTTGCAGAACAGAAAGCTGGCTTTTGACACGTTCCGCTGCCTCCTTGTTTGGTGAAACGACATGCAGAGCCCCGACTCGTTCTCCGTAGAGGCCGGCGTTCTTTGCGAAACTCTGTGACCGTAATTTGTTCAACTTTGTTTCACCTATTAATGGTCACAGATAACACACCTGACAGATTAACATGTTCACGCCCTTGTCGACAAAGAATCGAACGGCCCAGGCATCATTATCCAAATCACCGCTAGCAAAACCTTGATATGCACAATCAAAGAACCCGTAATGACCCTTCTCTAGCATGATTCTAGCAATCGCATCCCATTGATCCCGGGTGGGATCAACACCAGTCGGATTATGAGCACAAGCATGGATAAGGAATACGGAGCCGGAAGGCGCGGATTTGAGTGAGGACAAAAAGCCCTCAAAATTGAGGCCGATGGTCTTCGGATCATAGTAAGGATAGTAGAGCGAAGTAATACCGACGTTATTGAAGATGGCGGGATGATTAGCTGTGTGGCAAATTGTGTGAAAAAGCGCATTCCAAAAATGAAAGAGTTCTCACCCCAAGTCGGATCGCTCAGATAAACCTGCTTCTTGTCTCCCGACCATTGATAAAATCGCGACAGGAACAGAGCACCTAGATGATTCGCACCAGTTCCGGATATTGTTTGTACAGTAGTGACTCTTCCTTCGGCAATCGCGCTCGAATCAGGCTTAAGAATGAGCTTCGCAGCCGCGATCGTAAACTCGGGGAGACCAGTGATAGGCAGATATTCGTGATCCATAGCAGGCGTATTCAGAATGATTGCTTCAGCCTTCCTCACAACAGGTAAGATCCATGGCTTATCATTGTCGTCACGATACGCGCCAACACCAAGATTGACTTTTTTATCGAAGGTATCAGCTTTGTATGCTGCAGTCAACTTGAAGATACTGATTTCGGATTTTGATTATTGACGGTTACACCAGAGCGACAAATAGAGTACCGCACCTGTCCGGAGGAGCCAAAGGGACATTCTGCCACAATTCTACACACAGAAAATTATGACTCCGAAGCAATCGTTGAATTCACTGCGTACCCGAAGACATTTTGGATGAAGCGGATAATTGACTGAGGACTTGCGTGAGTCTATCGGTCATATAGAGAAGGTATACACAGCAAAGATGTGAAGCGCAATTTAACAGGAGTCAATGCAATCAGATGCAAGCGATATCAGGAAAATATAATTAAAATTTGAGCAGGATTGCTCGTGATAATTAAAGCTCGTTGAACTTACCGGGTAAAGTCGGGCGATTGTGAGATGTGGGCTGGAACTTGGTAACAAAATTCCGTGCTTCCGTCAACGGTCAACTTGCGATTTTTATGCTGATGATGACATAAGAAAAGGCGGGGTCGAGGCTCAGGAGGGCACATACCCCATGGTACTCTATGGTACTACGTTGTTTCGGAAGGGCACCTCCGCTGGAGAACCGCTCAAACACCCACCAATGGAAAAGTGCCCATTTCAATCTACCGCGTCAGATCCAATTGTTAATGAACTCAAGGTTAAGGACATAACAACACATATAATGCATTTACTACCGCCATATTACAAGTAGATTGGGGCCCATCTAAACCATATAGTAATGTGGAAGGTCCATCAGGAAGTTGGGAGGGCAGGGAGTTAAATGTGCATGAATGCATGTGTGAGGATAGGAAAAGGGGGAAAAATATTAGGGAGAATAAAGTGTCTGATGCGATGAATCAATGCGTTAAAGAAAGCCAGCATATGCGGCATAGTTATAATAATCGTGAATGGTATCATGAACGGAGGGTGATACAAAGCGAGGATAAGGGGGGGTAACAGCATAACAGATGGGTCGACCTATGCGGTGGCCATCTTCGAAGCGACAGTTCGTTCGCTTTCAAGCTTAGTCTTGTTCCGGTCGAATGCCTGCTGCCTGCAATCTTCTAGGTTATTGCAGCTGTGGTGTTCGGGTAGTCGGTGCTGAGGAAGATCGAGTAAAGTGAATATGATTAGTCCAATCCCGAAACCAAGAGCTAGAAACATTGACTCACATCCCCACAAAACTGGACTCTACAATGAGGACATTGTCCTACGATTCTCAGCGCCGCAAGGTTGCATTGGTCATCAGTGCCGAGTAGAAATTGGCAACGTTTCTTGGCTCCCATTGTGGATGGTTTAAGCAGTAATTCGATGTGTAGAGCGTAAGAGTGTGGGGCACACGACGAGGGAGTAAGAAATCTGCGGATAAAGCGTCAGTTAATATTGAGGTGAAGGTGATCCACGGACGACGTACAGCAGCACTCGACGAGGGAAGAAATGGGGGCTTTAGCAGAGTAAGCGACCAACGGGCATAGCCCTTTATAAAGGGTGGACGCGTAATCGCTCTCGAAGCGCCACGTGCGGGGTAATCAATACCCAGTGGCTGTGCGGACCTGACCCAATTTGGAACGCTCCTTCTTCTTCCTTCTGAATTCTCTGCTTGTTCAGCGCGTTAACGCAAAGTTTATTTCCAGCAATCTACATATGTCATCTTTTCTCAAGACTGCAGGGTCTCGGCTGATAGATTATGGATCTAGACACGCGAATTCCTCACCATTTCGACGTGGCAAAGTATCCGATCTTCCTCGCTGCGTCCTGCATTTCCCAAAAATTTGATTGTGCAATAATCGGGCTTATTCTTAAGCTTTGTCGGACTTTCTTGCACCCAGGCCCATCATATAGCCACGAAGATCCGATACCAATCCGATGTTACTTAGGGCATTCAAGGGGTATCAAGGCTTTCGTCCATTGCATGGCAGATACCATGGATTGAAAAAGAGCTAAAGGCAGTATTAGGAAGAATCGGATATGATACGTTTGTCGGAGGGAAAGAGCGAATGGTATGTTGTGATAGTAATGTCTGAGAACGAGTCCGAAATTATCATAAGTCCAAAATGAGAAGAAAGCACGATTGAAAGAGAATATGTACATGCGAGAGGTGTAAGGGAATCTAGGAACTACTCTTGTTACTATTGACGTGCTGAGCAACCTCAATACCAACAACAATTCCGATAATAGCAAGGATGATCAGTATAATGATAAAGCAGATCCATCTCTTCTTTCGTGCCGCACGCGCCGACACAACCGCCTTTTCGGTGTAATTGAGTCTGAACATAGTAATAAGATCATCTGCTCGCTGGAAAAAAACTATCAAGGAGTACAAACCCGGCCTCTGTATCTTTCTCAACGGTCGCTGCTGTTGTTTCAATGTTCTGTATGGTCTCATCTTGTTGTTCAACAAGAACGCTCATCTGTGTGATGAAGAGATGAAGATTAGCAAATAGATATCAGATGGAGAAAAAAGACTTGCATCGTTGAATAGCTGTGCGAGTTCACCAAGCGTCTTTTCAATACGCTTGATGTCTTCATGACGCTCCTGGACTTCACGATATGCGGCTCGTGACTCGCCGTATCGATTCGAGTTGAGTAACTACAAGACCGCTCGTGAGACACTATACAAAGCGGACGAAAGCGGACAAAACGCACAGCTTGACTGAATATTTGACCTCCACTATCATCATTAACAACTGCTTTAACTTCCTCCGGCGAAGCGTCGGGTTTGACTGAAGCCTTTTATCAGGCACGAACTATCGAAAATCAACCTTGTTTCTTACCAATTTTGAACTGTCTCTCCATGCGCTGTTTGTAACGAGTACGGTATTGTTGCTCCACATTTTGATAGTTCTGAATAGCTTCTACAAACTTTGACTTCACGAGGGCAGTCTTTCGGAAAGGAAACAACAGCGCAGTTAGTATATTGTTCTAATGCGGGCAGACGCACGTGGGGCTCGTACCTGTTGCTTGCGAATCTGACCATCTCTCCCTGAGCCTGCCGTTCTCTCCAAAGCTTTGACCCGGCGTTTGAGAGTTGCGCTCAGTGCGGAAGTGTCGGCAACGAGTTCGTCCAATTGGGCAGCGTTTCTTTGAGCTGAGACGTCGTCGGTGTTATTAAGAGACCGTGAATGTAACTCTCCAATGCGGGTAACATTCTCGTTGAAAGTTCGTATGCTGTCTTGTAGGGAAGAAATCTTTTTTGGAAAAAAGTGTGAACTGAGTTGAGATAATGGAGTGGGAAATGATGAGCTAAAGGACCGACCTCTGCGTAGAACGAGGACATGTCGTCGGTACCGCCCGAAAGGTTTGTGGTAGACTCTTTGACATCTGCCATTTCGTAGGCTCCGTCTTGCTGCGCATATGGATTCGCTCTTCGTGATTGGTAACCTCCTCCTCCCGACGCCTGCGTGGGATAGGAATTGCTTGTGAAGAGCTAGATGAGACGACTGTGGAATCTTGAAAAGTGTCTCTCCGATACTCACGAACTCATTTGACTTGCACCACTCTGTTGCGCCTAGAAGCAAAAGAGTTAATACATGGGAATAGAATGATTTAACAAAAAAGAAGAAAAACGAACCCTCAGCGCTGCTAAGCGGTCGTTGGCCATGTTATTAAGAAAGAATAGAGGTGAAAGTCAAATGTTAGAGCGAAGAGCAGTAGAAAAAGATCAACTGAGATTTCGAAAGCGCGGAATGCGAAAAGGGTGTTGAACTGGTGAGAGTTAGTCAAAACCTTTGAAGGAGTTAATGGCGGTGTTCAGTTCCGTGTGACGATGGCAGTGCAATTAAGACCAATTTACAGACAACACCGGCGGATAGTGCGGCAGCGCTTCCCATCAGAGAATTGCTATTTTGGGCAACATATTTCCCGGGGTAGAAATGATGAAACAAAACAAAAGAACTCTGGCCGCCTCCTCAACCGTATCGATTCAAATAGATATTCTTAGATACATATCGGTGTATAGACAATTCCCTCAACCCCTCAGCGCCTCCCTCAGAACAGCAATCTGCCTATCTATCATTTTCCGACTGGGGCCGCCTATCGCCTGTCGCCGTTCCACCGAAGCCTCAAAATCAAACACCTCATGAACATCTTCGCTGAATTTGTCGTTCAGGGTCTTGTAATCCGCCAACGTCAACTCGTTCAGTTGACATGAACGGGATTCAGCAAGAGCTACGGCGCGCCCGGAGATATGATGGGTTTCGCGGAAGGGAATCTGGTTGGAAAAGAGGTAGGGGAAATGATTAGGAGATTTGGAATTGGGGGATTGAAATATTATTCATTAGAGAGGAGAGAAGGTGATCTCGAAAGATAATGATACTGACCCCTTTGCGAACGAGGTAATCTGCGAGATCTGTTGCGAGTACGTCCATGGTCAAGGCTTTACGCATCTTTTCTGGGTGAACCTTGATTGATTAGAGAAAAAATTTGAATCATCTCTCGAATTAAACCAAACAATGAAACAAGAGCTCACATCCAGAGTAGCAATAACGCCTTCTGCGATCTTGAACGACATGGAGACGTTGACCAGGGCATCGAACAAGGGTTCCTTGTCTTCTTGTAAATCTTTGTTGTATGTTGAGGGTAAACCTTTGAGGGTCATGACGAAGCCAGCCATCTAAAGTGTGAAAGTGTGAGAGTCAAAGTTACTTGGGGGTAGAGGTAGAAGGGGAACGTACGTTGCCAAAGACACGACCAGATTTGCCTCGAAGCAATTCTAGCGAATCCGGATTCTTTTTTTGCGGCATTATACTTGAACCAGTACTAAATCCTACCACATCAATCACACGAAGAGGAAAGAAAGACAGAAAGATCGAGGGAAGAGATACTCTCATGAGCACATACCTATACGCATCACTCAACGTAACAAACCCAAATTCTGCTGTGGAATAGATAATCAAATCCTCCGCCATCCGACTTATATGAGTCATAGCCAAGCTACTCCACATAAGAAACTCGACGATGAAATCTCGATCCCCGACACCCCATAGACTGTTCTCCGCAACAGATTGAAACCCGAGTTCTTTTGCGAGGAATTCACGGTCGACGACGAAGGGGTTCCCGGCGAGGGCGCCGCTGCCTAGAGGTAATACGGAGACTCGGGGAATAAGCTGTTGGAGCCGCTCGAGATCGTTTCGGAATGAAAAGGCATGTGAAAGGAGGAGGTGGGACCAGCGGATTGGTTGGCCTCGCTATATAACAGAAAAGGTTAGGTATAATGAGATATAGTATATGGCATATATACCTGCAAATGCGTATACCCAGGCATCAAATAATCCTTCTCTTTATCCGCACGTTCGACCATCACACGAATGAGCCCTCTCAGCCCGTTTTCGACGTCCTTGATCTCTTCGAGGAGCCATAACCGCATATCAGTAGCGACTTGGTCGTTTCGCGATCGTCCGGTGTGTAGTTTTCCTCCAAGAGGACCGATGAGCTCACTCAGACGACGTTCGTTCGCGGTATGGATGTCTTCATCGTCTGGTGCGGGTTCGAACTAAAGAACGAATTAATGTGAATTAATGTGACGAGAGGGGTAAAAATCTAGGAGAGAGAGAGAGAGAGAGAGAGAGAATTAAACGTACAGTTCCATCTTCCCATTCCTTTCCAACAGCCTCCAACCCCGCAATCATTTTAGCTTCCTCGTCTTCAGTGAGTATCCCAACGCGTTTTAAACCTTTTGCATAAGCGATAGATCCTTTGATATCGGCCGCGTGCATCCTCTGGTCATAGGCTAGAGATTGGTTGAAGGTGTGCATTCTGTGATAAAAGCATATAAGCAGGAGAAGATGGAGAGATTACGCGATGAGGAGATGGGGAGGAGGATAAGATGGGGGATGGAATGTACGATGGATCCGGTATTGATTATAAGAGAGAAACAGACACGCACAACGGATCCGTCGTCCCCGTGAACCTCCCACCCCATAATTTTTGTTTTGTTGGTTCGTTGGCCATTTTCCAAGGACGTCAAGTAAGGTAAATAGCTATGTATTGCCAGAAAAACGCGTGAGTCACGAAGAAAAAGTCAACGGCTAAAACGGGCCGACAGAAATAATCATCAGGACCATCATGACGTTGTACAAGCAAGCGCTTAAACTACTTTATATAACGTGGCGCACACGACCACAGCGACGACAACAATTTCTTGTCTCAATCTCCCCCAAACCTCAATATCAATAAAGCCTGAACATTCAACATTCAATATTAATTCACCAACAATGGCGTCTCCTCCTCCTCCTCCTTCTCGTACAGCCCGCATCCTCCTCCACTCCGCAGCTGCAGCGATAATGATTTCCGGATACCACAACCTAACTAAGCTCCCTATAAACGCTTTCATTAGTACCCAATACGGTGGACATTTACAGTATCTGACTATCCAGGGGTATGTGCGCTTCATTCCGTGCTCAGTCTTACACAACGCCCTAATATCAAGTCCAATGGCAGGCTGTTCGTAACATGCGCTGCGACGTTGATTAGTTTGTTGATCGATCTGTTTCCTTCAGTCAATGGTGAGTATTATTCGAGTTGAAGCTTTCGCCTTTCGGTTTGAACGCCTCGACTGAAAACCCCTTTCCTTTCGGGAAATGTAGCTCTCAAACCTTTTAAACGTATCCTCCTCATAATCGCAATGCCTGTATGTCACCTTCATCCAGCCTCAGCACATTCTCTGTACTCATTACAACCCCCTATGTACATCAGCTCTCCATAACCATCTCCTCAATATACTGGCCCCTCCTCCTCCTCGCCACCCAACTAATCCTCCAAAACGGCAGCGGCGAACCCTCATCGGCATCTTCACCACACGCTCCCCAACCCCTTTTACGTATCCCCCTCCCCATGGACTTATCTCTGCACGCCGTCCCAGCTCTAACCCTCCTCGTCGACTTCCTTTTGTTCGAAAAGAAATACACACGAAAGGAGATACGGTATGGGGGAACAGGTATTTCGGTGGTGTACACGGTGTTTTATGCGTGGTGGGTCGAGAGGTGTGCGGGGTTCAACGGCGGGAGGTGTAAGTTTTCCAATCAAATTCTCAATCAAGTTTTCGATTGCTTTTTTTTGCGTTAACATTATCATCGTTCGTTTGCATGATGTTGATTTGTGAATCTAGTTCCCTACCCGTTCCTCACGGACAACCCATTCGAAATACGGCTGGCGATATATGTTGGCGCGGGGATATTGGCGTTTTCGTCGTTCTGGCTGATCAATCGGGTGCATGCGTAGCGTTAGGTAGCGTTACTGTTTTTTTTTGAGAACGCGTAGAACTAGTGGTATGTGTCTGTCTGCATTGGATATTGATATTAGAGGATAGTAAATGTACGTATCTATTGTAAATGTATAATCTAATCACTTACTATGTACAATGGACAGTTCCTCGGCCCTCGCTCAGTGCTGCGATTCAAAAAAACTGTCCATGAGTCACGAAGAACAAGTCAGAATCCACCCGCAGGTTCCATACGGCCCGACGAAGATAATCATGATAACGTTGTTGAGACCTAGGTGACAAGGTCAATTTATTCGCCTGGTGATCGACTACCCCTTCCCCCACCTCCTTCCCTCACTATCTCCAAAACCCAGTCTTTCCTCTGAACTCTCTCTCAGTGGCATGCAAAATCCAACCCATACCTCAACCTGCGTAACCTGCGTAACCCACATACCCCGTATACCCCGGCAGCCCCGCATACCCCGCATCCTCCTCCACACCACCGCCACAGTAATAATGATCTCCGCATACCACACCCTCACCAGACTCCCCAGGCATGCTGTGATCAGTGCGCAATACGGTGGTCGATTCCAGTATCTGACAGTCCAAGGGTGCGTGTGTGTGTTGAGCAAATTCATATTTCATCCTCGTGAATGTTGAGCCTTGTATATATTGAACATCAACTCGTAGATTATTCATGGCATGCACTACGTCTTTGATTACCTTGCTCATAGAGTTGTTTTTTTCTGATGATTTGGATTCGGGGACTCATGGTGAGTATACAGAACCCTCTTGTAGGAATCAAGCTAATTTATGCCGCACACCGTAAACAGCTTCGGCTTCCTGGAAACTGCTTTTGAGAAAATCGCTGAAACATATCCAATATATTCTTCTCACCATCGCTATGCCTGTATGTCAATTCTGTCTGGTTTATTCCTTCCATATGTTGTGACTTACTAATTGCTTAAAATCCACTTTGTGTGTATGCATGATCCCAATATGTATCACTTGTCACTATCAATGTCAACATCTCCCCTATTCATTCCTTCATTCCTTCATTCCTTCCTTCCTGATCAGCTTTCATTAACCATCTCCTTAATATACTGGCCCCTCCTTGTCTTTGCTACCCAGCTCATTCTTCAGAACAACAATCCCAACAATGACCTGCCAAACACACCCAACAAGGGTGCCAACCCAGTTCCAGTGGAAACATCATCACCTGCACCACTAGCCCTGATCCCCCTCTCACTTGATCTTTCACTTCATTTTGTCCCAGGGGCTACTTTGGTTGTGGATTTTTTGGTGTTTGGACAAAGGAGGTTCAGGGGTGGTGAGATCCAGAGATGGAGGTGTCATCCAGGGATGATTTTGATATTGGGGTATACAGTGTTCTATGCATGGTGGGTAGAGCGATGCGCAAGTATCAATGAGGGGATGTGTAAGTGTTTTTTTTGTGCTTTTATCATTTTGGCTATTTATTGATTCATACATCTATTTATGCATTCCTTTCATTATCCCTCTGTCTATTTATTTAGTCCCATATCCATTCCTTACAGGAAACCCATTTGGAGTACGTATGGGGGTATATACTGGTGTAGGGGTGTTGGTGGGATTGGTGTCTTGGGTTGTTAATTGGGTGCATGGGTAGGTAGTGGTAGGGTAGGGTGATGTTACAACAGGGGCAGGAAGTCCAAAGGTGTTGATGTAGGGTGGGGTGGGTGTTGATACAGGGTGGGTGGAAATCAATATAGTGGGGAGCCAAGAGTCCAGGATTAAAAAAGTAAGGTGTTGAGACCATGCTTTGGCACTTTGTCCAGATACTTGGATTTCCAAGATCCATCTTTATCATACTAAACATACAGCCTGCAGTAACTAGTTTAGCAATCCATTTCAATACACTGATTAGTTGGTATATACACTCCTGTCCTGTACTTCAAATCCATAGTCTCACTATTGACTTAGATTGACTCTTCTAGGCAAGTCTTTCCTGGATCATCACCTTCCACCCTCCTAGTCCTGACACTAAGACTTGTATAACACTCTCCTTATCTGCTCCTCCTTGTCTCAGTATTACCAAACACCAGCATATCTGCTTCTCATCATACTCTTCTTTCTCTATTCTTTTTATCCCAAGGGCACTCACAGCACAGCAGCAGTGTTAGTGTTCAACACCCTCAGTACTTACACATTAGTTCTCAATGCAGTCACTGACTGGCCTGGCATTGCCAAAGCACAGCTGTCATGCCCTGACCTGCTTCCTCTCCTTTGTTCGCTCCTCGGAGCTGTTCCTCATCACCTCAGTAGCTACCCACAACCTCCCTAGTCTCCCTCACCCCTTTCCCCATGTTCTAACAGTCCCCTCCTGACACCCTCAATTTCTTTTACAAGTAGCTTCCATGACACTGGTTAACTCACGAATGACACACACTATCTCCATTAATACCAAATCTCGATTACCTACACTACATTTACCAGATTCTCTGATATTTCCTTGTTAACTTCCCCGTACCTATTTAAGTAGCCTTGTAACATCCCTAAGCAGCAGCTTGTATTTTGATCACACACCCTTTAACATAGGTCCAGTCCCTGTCCCTTTGTACCTGCTACCTATACAGATTTTCCTTTATTCTCTGTTTCTTTACTCTCAATCTCTCCATTTCTGTCTCTCATCTCTACAATCATATACACAATCCAATATATGCTTTTACTTCACGTTTAAGCATCCCGAGTGAGTTCTCAACCTCCCTCAACTAATTCTAAAGCTCCCCAAATGTCTACCATTTTGGTGAGCCAAACCACCCCAATGAATTCTTAAGCTCCCGACTTGCTCCACAAGTCCTGGGACCTTGATTCCAAGTAATGTTGAAGCTTCCCACGGCACTCACCCACATATCACTTCTCCATTACCACATCCACTGCTCGGGAACACCAGCTACTATGCTCTCTCATCCCGGGACCTCCTTCCCAGGCTCACACTTCCGTTAGGAGTTCCCACTCCTATAGTTCACATACTATACTAGCTTTAATGGTCCTGTTAAGATCATGTACACGGTGAAACTGTGCCAATGGCCACAAGGTGTCTGGCAGAGGGTCGAATGGGACAGTAGTGAAGTTATTAACAACACCGCTGGTATGCCGCTAGTCCCCGGAGATCTAGAGTAGAGAAGGGAGTAGCTAGGAGCAGCCAAGTCAGGGCGGTGGTGATGCCAATGACGAGGAGCAAACCAAAGGATGTATAAGTCCTGAGGTCAGAGTAGAGTACTCAAGGGAGAATCCTTAAGACCTTAGAGGGAGAGTGAATGGCAATCTAGTTGATCTGAGATAGTCTAAGTCAATAATTAAACTGAGGAACTACATATTTATATCTACTAATCGGTGTATCGGAGCGGAGGGCCAGACTAGCTACTAGGAGCTATACGTATAGTACCTACAGGGTGGAGAATAAGACAATAAGGAGAGACTAGAATGAATGGGTATGTGTAGCGAGAAAGAACAATACAGAAGAGATTACAATAAAGAGTGGATCTCAGAATACTGAACAGCGGGGCGGGGCACCGAGGCATGATTTTGACAGGTCCTACGTTGATGTTCATAGCTCCTATGACCCACGATACACACCTTCTTCTACATTTCCCAGTTCCCAGGTTTGCCAACTCCAGTCTGTTATCATCTTAGGGACCTCCCCAGACTTCTCAGAAACCTCCTCAAGGGTCACACTTCACATCCTCATACTACTACTAGGTCATTCCAGTCCTCAGTTGTGGTTCCCATAGCTCCCTTTGAGCTCCAGCTTGCTCCTAACATGCTACAACATAAACTACTTATACCAACTCCACCCATAAGACCAATTCTGACCCAGGTCTTACATTATACCAAGCTCTCCCATCACCAAACCAACTCGTCGCAACAAAATGTCCATGATGTCAACAGAACAACCTTCTAGTTTCAAACTAGAACCCAATAAACAAAAGAGCGTCTTATCCTGTAGAAACATGACACAGGTTCAAAGATTGAATTGAACCGCCAGTTCTGCTGCTATTACGGTAGTGGCTGGCTAGCGACTTTCCCTGACATCCATTCCGGAACAACCACTTGGTGATGAAACTTCTAATGAAGTAAGAACCCTGGAGGGGCATTAGCTTGTAGTTAAGGAGCCCCCACCAGTGGACCCAGGATCCACTGGAATAACTATGGGGCCACCTCAATGGAGGTACACATCCATGGGGTACGTCCAACCCGCTGACACGCCTAAATTTTGGCTAGACGTCTATGCTGTGAATCGTGACATTTTCACATATAGATTCGTATCGAGAGGACTGTAATTGAGACCCAGATTGACAGTCAAAGTCAATACTGAATCAGTCTAATAAGTTGAAGGGACCATATACCC